>BQNB010018350.1:0-40228 GCA_026074375.1 Tanacetum coccineum
ATGGTAGCTAAATGTGCACAAAAAATTTGAATGAAACCAAAAAGTAATTGCAACTGAATGTTGGTATCCCAAGAAACTTTGAGCCACGATCATAACCTTCGATGACAGGACCGCCAATATGCCAAGGTTCTAAGGGTAAAGTAACATCTATCCCTGAAAATTTGAAAATGGTGATTTTAGTAAGAATGGCTGGTATATAAGTGAATTCAGTACTAGATCAGTGAGAGATATTTACAATCTTCAAATGCAGGTAGACCCCAGTTTTCAGGACGTAGGTCAAGAAGAGAATTGATCACCTCAGTGGCTTCAGTGTAAAGATGGGATTGCTTTGGAAGAGATGATCCAGCGACTAACAACCACGTCCATTTCAACAGCTTTAGCAGCAGCCATGCCTGGCCTGACGTGTTACAAATCATTGTTACTTAAAATTTCCATAGCAAAAATGTACCTGGTGACAATAATAAGTTGTAAAGTTATTATCAGTTGTTTTTAAAACTCACAGTGAAGCTTCGATGACGAGACACTTGGAAGGATCAATACTTAGCCTCTTAGCGGCTTCTAGGAATCTGACAATGGAAAACGTGAATTAGATTTGTTCGAGATGATATCAATCCATCATACAATATCATAAAACGGGTTTTCCAACTTACAAGGATGATAGCTTATCTTTGTTTCAACGCTATCTCTTGGAGAATTAGAAGCCAACGCCATTTTCACTCAATGGCCCATCAACTGATTGATCAAACAGTAGGCACCGGGTCTTAGCCGGATATAGCTGGGTCTAATCGGATATAGCTGGGTCTCGGCTGGATATAGCTGGGTCTTGGCCGGAATAGCCTGTTATTGACCGGAATAGTTTGGTATTGGCTGTGTCTTGACCGGAATAGCCGGGTCTAGCCAGATATAGCTGGGTCTTTACCGGAATATTCGGGTCTAGCCGGGTCTTATCCGGAATAGCCTGGTCTAGATCGGGTCTTGGCAGGAATGACCGGGTCTTGGCTGGAATAGCCGGGTCGTGACCGGGTTTTGGCCGGAATAGTCGGGTCCTAACCGGAATAGCCGGTTCTTGGCCGGAATAGCCGGGGCTTGACCGCGTCTAGCCCGGTCTTGAGAAGAATAGCCGGGTCGTGACCGGGTCTCAGCCGGATATAACCGAATATAGCCGGGTCTTCGCCGGAATACACGGGTCTTGACCACGTCTTGACCGGATGTAACCGAATATAACCGGGTCTTCGCTAGATATAGCCAGGTTTTGTTCGTATAGTGGTGGTTTACGTATATGAAGACATGACTAGATTCAAAAGACTAAGTTACATATCACATAGTATAATTAACCGCTTCATCCACCCCATCAAGATATAACTGCAACAAAATAATTAGCATAAAAGTAATCACATTGTGACAGCACAAAGTAAATTACTGAATACTGTTTCAACTCAGGGTTATAAAGACTTTCACGAAGTAATACTCGTTAGTAAGATTCCTAACCATATATAAAGATAAGAAATCTGCATAAGTTGTCGGATATAAATGTGGAAAATGCAATACCAGAACTAAGTTATCAAATTGTGTGAGTTTACTTTATTAAATAGTTTCTCTTCACTGTCCTGTCCTCAAATCTTTATAGATAAGCAACTTCATGGCCTAATGGACATCAAGTTTGTGCAACTCTTGATATTGTTAGACAATAACAAAACGTGTTCATACTAACTATTAAAACCATTTTGGTGTGTGGTTGTGTGTTTTTTTTTTTTTGTGTCCCCCCTTTTTGGTGTGGGGGGGGGGGGGCCGATTCAGAACATAAACTCTTAACAACCACATTCTAGTCTCTTTTTTTGCTTCTTGCTTCATCCTTGATTTTTATAGGACACGCCTTTGCAACATGCCCCTTTTGGTTGCAATAAAAACAATTAGTATACTGAGGCTGACTAATTTTAGGACCCGATGCAGGTTCAGAGGCATGTTGTGGGAACTTTAGAACCACCTCATAGAGTCGTGGGCTAAGGATTTGGCTAGAAGGAAATAGAGGACTTTGTTCTTTGCCACATCTCTAATCTTAGTCTTCATCTTAAAGTTCTCACGGAACTTCTCCACGTCAAAATCCGATTGATCAATCATGTGTTGTTTGTGGCCTCTGTGTTTGGTTCTATCACGCCACTTTGCCTCCAAGAAAGAATTTGAGTTTACCATGTTTTGAATATTGCAGACAGGGTGTTTGGCAATGATGTTTGCAGTGGGTAAATTTGTGTTGATACTCAAAATAGATACACAGAACAAGTATATTGATAGAATAATAATTGCATATATTTTTAAGTCTGTACAATTGATCTTTATATAGGTTATGAACCGTTGTGATGAAAAGGTGTAAACAAGAGTCATACCCCTTCAACAGATAACGGTTATAACTGTTCTAAGAAGTCGGGTATAAGGCCCAGTACTTCTTCTATATTCGGGCAGGCTTCTAATTTTCCTAAGCCTTTTAAGCCCGTACCTATTACAAATGTATATGTTCTATAAATAATAATACATCAAGTTCTTAACAATCTTAATATTCTAACATTCTCCCCCTAAGATTTTAAGGGCTTGATTCTACTTGTTCTTTTCCTTGTCTTCTGTCTTTAGGTGATGACAATGAAGTCATCACTTGATGAACTTTGAGTATCTTCATTATCTGTTGGTTTTGATGTAGATGCTTCCTTGTAAGATGCAAACATGTCTTTGTCTTTCTTCCTCTTGTTTTGACACTCAAAAGCATAGTGTCCAAGGCCTTGACATTTGTAGCATTTGATCTGTGCTTCTTTCAAATGGTATGCAGGTTGTTGTTGCTTGCATTCTTCTTCTTCCTCTAACTCGATCCCAAAGTGCTCTAGTCTTTCTTTCCCTTTCTCCACAGCATATGATGCACCCTCTTTACCAAGGTTCCATTGGTATTCTTCAAGACTCTCCAAGTCTTCTTCTCCTGTCATAGGATTCTCTGGTGCCCTGGCTGTCTTATAATAAGAGACAAAGACCTCCAAATATGTCATATAGCACTTCCTTATGTCTTCTCCTTCTGATCTAGTTAGTCCAAGTATCTCTGCAAGTGCACCAAATTCTTGGCCAAACTGCACACTCAAATAACCTCCCATACAATCCATTAGTTTGTATAAATCAAAGAGGTGTATAGGGACTCCCTGTATAATGGGTGGTATTGCTCCAGGCAATGGTCTTTTCAAGTAATGGCTATAAAACCATTTTAAGACCCTATCAAATCTATCCCTGTATGTGTCCCATTCCTTGCTAGTTTCATTATCATCCTTGATCAAATTCAAAAAAGCTACATATTCTTGAAAGGTTTGAACCACTGGTGTGTTTGTGTCTTCCACAATCCTTGGCTCTTCTTCTTTTCTATCTGTCCTTTCCTTGTCTAATGACTCAAAATAGTCATCCAAATAATCATTGTGCCTTTGCCTTATCTTGTCTACATCTATGTTCTTCCCATGTTGATTTTTAAACATATACTCCAAGGTACATCTGTTTCCTTCATACACTATCTCAAATCCTTGTTGCTTTAACAGGTTTATTGAGAGAATGTTGAGAGTGACTTCAGGGGCATAGTGCACCCCTGGAATCAAGTAGTCCTTGTTTCCATTCATGATCAAAACCTCTCCTACACCATATGTGAACAACAATTTCCTTTGACTTTCCATTTTTTCTACCACAAACTCTTCCTTTAGATTTGAGAAAAAATTTATATTGGAAGTCAAATGTTTGTTTGTGGTATTGCTCACATACCAGAAATCATCCCATGTACCATAATCCGTTCCTTTAAGAATACCCCTAGTTTTAAAGTGGATAAATTCAGGGTATGTGATACTTACATTGGGTTGCACTGGTTCCTTTGTTGATGCCATATCTTTTCTTGTTGGACATCGATTTGCAAAGTGCCCTTGCTTCTAGCATTTAAAACACATGACCAAATCTTTGTTCTTGTTGATTTTTGCCTGTGTTAAGTTGTTCACATCCCTACTTCCTTCTTCATAACCCACTGTTTGGCCCTGCATATATGATGCTTCATCCTTGATTTTTATAGGACACGCCTTTGCAACATGCCCCTTTTGGTTGCAATAAAAACAATTATATTGCTTGAATTTGTCCTTTGATATTGAAGAATTATAGACTTCAATCTCTTCGATCTTCTTCTTAAGCATATTCTTACAATCTTTTGTGATTTGCCTGACACATCTTCCAAGCCTATTCTCTTTTTCCCTCTTGATTTGTCTTTGCAAAAATTCAACTTGTGATGTCTTTCTTGGTGGCCTCCCATGGATTTCGCTCTGATACCACTGTTGTTTGTGGCCTCTGTGTTTGGTTCTATCACGCCACTTTGCCTCCAAGAAAGAATTCGAGTTTACCATGTTTTGAATATTGCAGACAGGGTGTTTGGCAATGATGTTTGCAGTGGGTAAATTTGTGTTGATACTCAAAATAGATACACAGAACAAGTATATTGATAGAATAATAATTGCATATATTTTTAAGTCTGTACAATTGATCTTTATATAGGTTATGAACCGTTGTGATGAAAAGGTGTAAACAAGAGTCATACCCCTTCAACAGATAACGGTTATAACTGTTCTAAGAAGTCGGGTATAAGGCCCAGTACTTCTTCTATATTCGGGCAGGCTTCTAATTTTCCTAAGCCTTTTAAGCCCGTACCTATTACAAATGTATATGTTCTATAAATAATAATACATCAAGTTCTTAACAATCTTAATATTCTAACAAGTACTGTCTCAAGCCCAATCCCTTGGACTCCTTTCAAGTCATGGTCGTTTCCTACCAAAAGAGCAATGGCTATCATATGTCTTCTCTTTACTCCTAAACCATCTTTGATATTTGACATTTCACATGTGAATTAACTCTATTTAGAAAATGAAAATTTCCTAACAGAATTTGGCAAACAAAGATATTGGTCAAACAGTATGACCAGAAAGACCATACCTAAGAATTTGGTTTGATGCTTTTTATTATGCATTTAGCGCCAAAGAGGAATGCATCACTATCGGAAGTAATACAAGTGTCAACATGACCACGACGGTTTAATTGTGCACATAGTCCTTCTGCTTCTCCACTTGCTTTCAAAACTGGCATTCCAAATAGTTCAAGTAATTAACATGCATGTTCAGAATGTATAAAACAAAATAAAATATACCTAACTCTCAAATAGATATCTTAAACCTTCATGCTTATCACCATCTTCTTAATATACTTTTCATCCTTATTTAGCAAAGGAATAATCATTAGCGTTAAGGAGAATGATATCACGTACCTGATCTGGCAAATACAACCTGTTTAGTTCTCGTGTCTGAGAGAAACCCAGGAGTGGGTTTTGAAAAACCCAATGGTCTCACGTTCTGAACTCTGGATGCTGTTGTAAGAATATATTATTTTCCCCATTTTGCTATGAATATGTATTTTACCCCCAGCTGAGGCAATTTCCTTGCTAGTTTCATTATCATCCTTGATCAAATTCAAAAAAGCTACATATTCTTGAAAGGTTTGAACCACTGGTGTGTTTGTGTCTTCCACAATCCTTGGCTCTTCTTTTTTCTATCTGTCCTTTCCTTGTCTAATGACTCAAAATAGTCATCCAAATAATCATTGTGCCTTTGCCTTATCTTGTCTACATCTATGTTCTTCCCATGTTGATTTTTAAACATATACTCCAAGGTACATCTATTTCCTTCATACACTATCTCAAATCCTTGTTGCTTTAACATGTTTATTGAGAGAATGTTGAGAGTGACTTCAGGGGCATAGTGCACCCCTGGAATCAAGTAGTCCTTGTTTCCATTCATGATCAAAACCTCTCCTATACCATATGTGAACAACAGTTTCCTTTGACTTTCCAATTTTTCTACCACAAACTCTTCCTTTAGATTTGAGAAAAAATTTAGATTGGAAGTCAAATGTTTGTTTGTGGTATTGCTCACATACCAGAAATCATCCCATGTACCATAATCCGTTCCTTTAAGAATACCCCTAGTTTTAAAGTGGATAAATTCAGGGTATTTGATACTTACATTGGGTTGCACTGGTTCCTTTGTTGATGCCATATCCTTTCTTGTTGGACATCAATTTGCAAAGTGCCCTTGCTTCTGGCATTTAAAACACATGACCAAATCCTTGTTCTTGTTGATTTTTGCCTGTGTTAAGTTGTTCACATCCCTACTTCCTTCTTCACAACCCACTGTTTGGCCCTGCATATATGATGCTTCATCCTTGATTTTTATAGGACATGCCTTTGCAACATGCCTCTTTTGGTTGCAATAAAAACAATTATATTGCTTGATTTTGCCCTTTGATATTGAAGAATTATAGACTTCAATCTCTTCGATCTTCTTCTTAAGCATATTCTTACAATCTTTTGTGATTTGCCTGACACATCTTCCAAGCCTATTCTCTTTTTCCCTCTTGATTTGTCTTTGAAAAAATTCAACTTGTGATGTCTTTCTTGGTGGCCTCCCATGGATTTCGCTCTGATACCACTGTTGTTTGTAGCCTGAGTGTTTGGTTCTATAACGCCACTTTGCCTCCAAGAAAGAATTCGAGTTTACCATGTTTTGAATATTGCAGACAGGGTGTTTGGCAATGATGATTGCAGTGGGTAAATTTGTGTTTGATACTCAAAATAGATACACAGAACAAGTATATTGATAGAATAATAATTACATTTTTTTTAAGTCTGTACAATTGATCTTTATATAGGTTATGAACCGTTGTGATGAAAAGGTGTAAACAAGAGTCATACCCCTTCAACAGATAACGGTTATAATTGTTCTAAGAAGTCGGGTATAAGGCCCAGTACTTCTTCTATATTCGGGCAGGCTTCTAATTTTCCTAAGCCTTTTAAGCCCGTACCTATTACAAATGTATATGTTCTATAAATAATAATACATCAAGTTCTTAGCAATCTTAATATTCTAACACGTTCGAGCTCATTTGCATATGTTTAATAATCAGTTGTAATATGCGCATAAACCGATTGAAAAAATATCTCAATGAAATACTTTACAAGATAACTCAATTTATTAACTATCATTTTAGCATATTTTTTTGAACGGTAATTTTATTGACACTCTAGCAAGATGCTAGAGTAAAGAAAGGAAAAGAAAAAGAACATACAGAATCTTGGTTGCTATGAATCTTGGTGGTGCTTGAAGGAATACAAACTTTATAGGATAGGAAAACTTATTTGAGTGTATACCCATTAAAGATGTTGAAGGTTGAACTTTGACATTTAGAGTTCGAAGAAAAAAACAGTTTTTTTTGACATCTTGATTAGATTCAAAATAACAATGAAATTGTGATTTCAACACTATATGATCTCAGAAAGCTAATAAGATTAACTTCCATGTTAAACCGTGAGCAACATAGCTTATGCTAATGGAGGTTTAAACAATGCATAAAAAGTTGGACTTTCTAAAATGATTAAACTGTTTATGTGGACACTTCAATTTCAGTGGTGTCAAGATACATGATGGGTGAAAATGAGAAGGTTTTGCTAAAATGTGTATATAAGTGTTTTGAACAGGAAAACACTAAAAACATTGGCCAACCCATACTAACTATTTGTTGCTCGTTAGATATTTGAAGGTATAGTCTTGAAGCAATAATATGATAGTACATTTTTAACTAATAGTACATGATTTCTATGTATAATCATATCATAAAAGACTTTGAAGAAATTTAGGAGTGGGAAGACTAGACTTATTACTTTAATCATCCCATCCAAACAGCACCACTAGCAACACTTATTGTATATCATCCACTAATTTCTTGACTAGTAATAACTATTTTCTATGTATAATCACAAAAGACTTTAAGAAGACTTGGGATAGGTAAGAGTAGCATAGACTATAATGTAAGAGATAATGGTTCAAGATGTAAGCAACTTGTAAACATTCAATCATGCATTTTGGTACAGAACCACAAGAAGCATTTTATAATTACGAACACATTCATATACGTCATTTTACAAAAAATATAACTTGTTGGAAGTAGTAGAGAAAATAAAATCCGCTCTTTCAATGGTAGAAACTTACCAATGCAGTAGTGCCTTCTTACGTTCATTTGCATATGTTTAATGGCATATATTAAATGTCTTGATGAAATACTTTACAAGATAAATCAATTTATTAACTATCAATTTAGCATAAATCCTTTGTTGCTATGAATCTTGGTGGCGCTAGAAGGAATACGAACTTAGGGTGGTAAGAGAAAACTTATTTGGAGTTGTAAGAATCCGATTAAATTCATTCAATAATAGGCATTTTTACAACCGGTGGCTACAGTATTTTTGTAGAAACCGTATTTAATGACAACTTCGTTTAAAAAAAGGATTTTCTATTCTATACAAAACAATAGTAAATTTAATTCAGTACCTCATTTTTTTTCTCAATGTTTATATACAATGAAGATTTAGGGGGTGATAAACAACATGATATATATGGAAAATGCAAATCAAGTTTTTCATGCCAAACTGGTGTTTGGAATAAAGGTTTAAACAAGTGGCTAGTATTTGGTTTTGACAACTTAAAGAGATGATTTGCCTTCAAAACCTTGTGAAATATAACTGATTCATTAATGACTTATATATATGATTACATACGTGTACAAGAAGTGTACAGTTGTGTACTGGATGTATACAGGTTGTGTATAGGATAAGTACTACAGTTGTGTACATGATTTGTATAGGATAAGTACTACAATATATGGCAAGTCTAATACACCCCCTCAGTTTGAGCGGGAGGACTTCGAACACTCAAACTGGACAGAAAATCAACAAATAAAGGATAAGGAAGTCCCTTGGTGAATATGTCGGCGTACTGATATCTGGAGGGAACGTGGAGAACTCGTACCAGGCCGGTAGCAACTTTGTCTTGAACAAAGTGAATATCAATCTCTATGTGCTTCGTGCATTGGTGTTGTATTGGGTTAGCAGACATATAAACAACACTAACATTGTCACAATATACTAGTGTAGCAGTGAATAAAGGGGCTTGAAGCTCACGCAGTAGATTCCGTATCCATGCAGTTTCAGCAACGACATTGACGACCCCACGGTATTTAGCTTCAGCACTAGAGCAAGACAAAGTGTGTTGGCGTTTAGAAGACCATGACAAGAGGTTATCGCCAAGAAACACACAATAACCGAAGGTAGAACGACGAGTAGCAGGGCAACCAGCCCAGTCAGCATCTGTATAAGAGATGAGTTGTGATGTGGATGATCGATACAACTACAGACCCAGATTGATGATGCCACGAACATAGCGCAATACACGCTTTAGAGCAGCAAGGTAAGGCTCTCGGGGATCATGCATGTATAGGCATAATTGTTGAACTGCATATGATAAGTCTGGCCGTGTAAATGTGAGATACTAAAGTGCTCCTGCAAGGCTACGATATAGGGTAGGGTCATCAACTGGGAGGCCATCGGGTCCAAGCTTCTTCTTTGTGTCAACTAGGGTCTTGCACGGGTTGCATTTGAGCATGTTGGCCCTCTCAAGAATTTATGTGGCGTACTTTGACTGAGATACGAACATGCCTGTGGGGAGTACGGAGTAGAGAAATGCAAGAAATTAGTTGAGAGGTCCAAGGTCAGTCATGGAGAATTCGCTATGCAAGGAAGATATGATACGTTGTAAAAGTCCTGTAGAAGAAGCGGTGAGAATGATATCGTCAACATATAGCAACAAATAAGCAGTGTCGGGCCCTCTATGAAATATAAACAATGATGAGTCACTTTTGCTGTGCTGGAAGCCGACTCGAGTAGCAAAGCCCGTAAAACGCTGAAACTATGCACGGGGTGCTTGCTTTAGGCCGTATAAGGATTTCTACAAATGACAAAGATGAGCTGGGTCAGTAAAGCCAGGTGGTTGGTGCATGTACACTGTCTCACTAAGATGTCCGTGAAGAAAAGCATTCTTCACATCCAACTGATGAATAGGCCATTGCCGAGAAACAGCAAGGCTAAGCACGGTTAACCACCGGAATGTCTCATCACAATCAATGCCTGCTGTTGGCTACGACCGTTACCGACAAGTCAAGCTTTGTAATGAATCAAAGAACCATCTGCATTAAATTTGTGTATAAACAACCACATAGATATAACAATGTTAACATTAGGCGGTCGCGGAACAAGTACCCACGTTCCATTTTTAATTAAACCAGTAAATTCGTCTTTCATAGCATTTTGCCAATTTGGGTTTTGGAGGGCATGTATATGGGATTTTGGAATAGGCGTGATGGACGAAGATGTGGTAGTATGGAGACTAAGCTTTTCCGTTCGTTTTGAAATGCCGTTTTGGGATCGAGTAACCATGGGGTGACGTTTGATAAGAGGTTCTTGGGTTGTTGGTTGGTCTTGTGGTATTGGGCTGGGAGATGTGGGTTGAGATGGCGTTGGGTCTTGTTGGGCTGTGGATGTGGTGTATGGGCTAGATGAGTAGTGTTGTTGTTGGGTTGGAGTGGGAGGGGAGGTGGCCTGAGGTGTAGAGGAATGAGCAGGTGAATTTGAATTTGTGTTTTGGGTATTAACAGTTTGTGTTGAATTAGTTAGTAGTTTTAGTAGTGTGGTTGATGGTCTTGTGTCATTGTCAAGAAAATGATAAGGAGGGGGTTGGTTATGTGTGGTGGTTTGAAAGGGAAAAACGTCTTCGTCGAAGTTTACGTGACGAGAAATTATTATTTTGTTTGTGTTGAGGTTAAGGCATCGGTACCCGCGGTGGCTTGTGGGATAGCCTAAGAACACGCATGGTGTAGAACGGGCTTGCAGTTTGTGTTTTGTGTGGATGTATGGGTAGCATAAACAGCCAAATGTGCGGAGATGATTATAGGTGGGTCTTTTGTTAAATAATTTTGTGAAAGGAATTTCGTTATTAATTGCAGAGGATGGTAATTTCGTTATTAATTGCAGAGGATGGTAAAATGTTAAGAAGATGTGTGGCCTTAAACAAGGCTTCAACCCAATATTGCGGAGGTAAGTTAGCTTGGAAAAGAAGTGTTCTTACAAAATTATTTATTGTTCGGATCATTCGTCTAAGAGGACACACCCAAAGAAAATGTGAGAAGTGATCGACAAAAATGACATAATATTGAATACCACTAACACTCGGAAGTGGTGAAGTCCACACGTCCGAATGTACTATATCAAATATGTTTGAAACAACAGAATTAGAAGGAAAAAATGGAAATCTAACTGCTTACCAAGTTGGCACGCATTACACAAAGTCATAGACTTTGTTTTATTACATGAAATGAATTTATTCAAAGCTAATAAACGTAGCACATCATCGCTGGGATGCCCGAGTCTGCGATGCCATGTGGACTCGGAGGTAGTCAATAGAGCAGTAGGTGTGGTGGTGGTGGATGGGTGGAACGGATAGAGGTCTCCGGTGCTATTACATCGGAGTAGAGGCTGACGGGTCCAAAAATCCTTCACAGTAAAACCAAACTTGTCAAATTTCATCCCACCCCCCCCCCCCCCCCCCCCCCCCCCCCCCCCCCCCCCCCCCCCCCCCCCCCCCCCCCCCCCCCCCCCCCCCCCCCCCCCCCCCCAATACTACATTTATTGTCACGAGTAAATTGACGAACAGATATTAGGTTTTTAATTATGTTGGGTGTGATAAGGACATTTTGAAGGTATAGAGGACGATGTAGAGATGGCAAAATACTATGACCACTATTAGTGACGGGGATGGTTGCCCCATCAACAACAATTATAGACGGTATACTACTTTTATTAAGAAGGGTCGTAAGTTTACATGGATCCGCGGAGAGATGAGATGCGGCGCTGTATCCATATACCACCCTGAATCTTCATTGTTATCAGCATATCGGAAACTCATGGTGTTGAATGCACGGGGCAAAGTAGTAGCCTGATCTGGACCGTATTCCCAATAACCCGGGGCACCTGGTCTTGGACCGGATAAGCTAGCAGTAGGGGTGGCTGGGTATGGGCCCAAAATTCCTCCAGTTGGGCCAGATGGGCCAAAAGCATGTTGAGAATGAGATGGCCAATAGTAGGCTGGTCTTGGGGCTCGGACATGTTGTCCAGTTGGGCCACGAACCATCTGTTGTCCACCAAAATTTTCATTCCATGACTGATGTGGTATAACCTGCTTGTTGTCACGAGTATGAAGATAACGACATTTGGCTCCAAACTTACAATTACCCCTCTGGAAGTTCCTGCATATTTCCTTAGTGTTTGTTTTGGGAGGGTTGGGTTTAGACGAGGCAACCAACACAGTGGCTGAGGAAGAGTTATCACCGGTGTGGGAGCGGTTTTGTTTTGCGTTTCATACAGGACTTCCTCAAGGAGTAGCATTGGATCGGGTTTCAAGTAGGAGTTGGGTCATTTGGGTTGTGACGGGTAATATAGACATGATCATAACGATCATCCCCAACCCATTTATCAGCAAAACATAACGAGTGTCTTTTAGTCCACCGCAGCTATTCAATATTCGTCAGAGATCAGCCGTTACCTTTATTCTCTTGAAGTAATCGGCAATGGTTAAGTTACCGAGATCAAGAGAGCGAAGTTCTTCTTGAAGTTCCCGAGCACGAGCATCCTTATTGTCGTGGAAGAGATTTTTAAGGCTCGTCCACACGTCCTTGGCTGTAACGTTCTTCTTGAGAACGGTTTGGAGAAGGGACGTGGAGATTGTCCCGTAGATCCAAACTTTAAGCAAGGAATCAAGCTTCTTCCGGTCGTTGGCATCATTGTTTGTGTTCACAGTAGTTCCATCAAGGAACCCAAGCATTCCAAAGCTGTAACAGTGGGTTGTGAACAACTCACACCAGGCGTCATAGTTGAGTTGGTCGAGATCCAAGACGAGTGGGACATGGGTCTTGATGTTGGAGACACCAAAGGCTTTTTCCATGGAAGACAGGGATGGTGTTGAAGGTGAGGTAATGTTGTCGTCGACTGCCATTAGGGTTATGGAGAGATCAGAGATGTGAAAGGCGTAGGAGTAGGAGCGTATGAGGAAAGTGAGAAATTTTTGGAGAATATTAGAGAGAGGCTCTGATTACCATAAAAGAGAGTGATTTGCCTTGTGAATATACTGATTCATTATACACTATATATATATGATTACATACGTGTACAAGAAGTGTACAGTTGTGTACAGGATGTATACAGGTTGTGTATAGGATAAGTACTACAGTTGTGTACATGATTTGTATAGGATAAGTACTACAATATATGGTAAGTCTAATAAACCTTTGCTTCACAAGCTTTTCTATCTTCTGATAGAAACAGTGTGTTTGGAATAAAGGTTTAAACAGATGGCTATGTATCTTGGTTTTGAAAACCTTTGCTTCACAAGCTTTTCTATCTTCTGATAGTAACAGTGTGTTTGGGATAGGCAACGGTATTGTATTGTAGATCTGAATTGTCTTCTGATGGTTATGGATAAAAAGCTTGTAGACTGGAAATCTCTGGTTATTAGATAGCAGTTATCTTTAAAGGAGTGTTTGGGTTTATGTAGATACCTTATGGAGAGTTTTCTGACATAGAATGCTTTTCTGCTGCTATGATTGGATAAAAATAATGGAAAGATTGTTATATGTGGTATTAATGGTTACACAGATGGCTATGTATCTTGACAGTGAAGCACCTCTGTCTTCATTGGATATTCCCCCAAATATAGTTTCCTGTGTTGGTAAAAGCTATTTCAGTATTCTCAAGGTTCAAACTTGAGGACAAATGAATTATCTCAGCACACAGAAGTCTCACTGTATTGATTTTTCTACTTAGTTTGGGGATGTCCATTCTATTAGTAAAACACAATGTAACCTGTTTGAAGTTTTGGTTATTAATATATTTTCCCCTTTGACCATAAAAATTACTAGTAGTAAACTTGGTAAACGACACAAATTTAAGAAACTATTAATATCAACACACATGTAAATATGTTAATATTAGCTAGTTTATTGCTTCAAAACTTAATTAAGTAGAATTTAACACAAAAAACTGGATCGAGGGAAATTAAACCACATAATCATAAACATGTTTGACACATATGATACACTTACCAGGAAAGTAAACGTACTCTTATGTCTCTTACACTTAAGAAACAAGAGAATTAAACACAAATTACAAACATCTTTAACATCTTAACATTTATTTAACTACGACATGCACTGCTCCTTTTTGCACTTACTCTAAACATCACCATACAAACTCATGTATAATCATATTCACCATACAAACTCATGAAAACGAATAAAAACGTATAATAACGTACAAAAACGTATAATAAGGTACAAAAACGTATAAAAATGGATCAAAACGTATGAAAACGTATAACCCAATGATTTTAAAAATAATTACAAACGGCCGTTAGAATGGATGGTGGAGGATAGCACGAGAGATTAGGGTTAGAATGGTGTACCTTTTATGTTTTGTTGATCCCGTCTGTTTTGTTTTAGAAAAAAATGAGAAATAAAAAAGTGAGAAGAGTAGAATGGGCTTTTCAATTTTTTAGTTAAAATTTAGAGAATGAGAATTTCACTTTGTTTGAAAATTGTTGGAAAAAGTGTGACTAAACGGATTTTAAATTTTTTCCTTTTCATATGAAAAATTTCTTGGAAAAATGGGAAATTTTTCACCAACTAAACGGCCCGCAAGTGTTTTCAAGAATAAGAGGGAAAGAGCATTATGGATAACTTTTTGCACTTTTCTTATCATTGAGTCGAAGGTCACTGGGTTTTGTAGTTGAATAATTGGGTTGGTTTCAAATAGGTTTTGGATTCACCAAGTAAATACATGATGTTAAAAAGCTCAGAGAGTTGCTGATTATAAAGGTGAGATCAGAAAGTGGTACTTGTACCTCTCATTGTTCGGAATTGGCTCCAACTCCAACACCCCATCTTCTTCCTCCTTGATTTTTGAAAGAGGTGTAAAGAACTGAAGGAAAGAAGAATCTCAAGTATCAGAACATACTGAAAATATGTGAAATCGTTTTGGTTATTTAACATTTCCATTTCTTGATTCTACCTACAAGGCATGACGAGTGATTATAAGTCCTGTCTATTTAATACACTAGATTAGTCTATTCTAAGCAGCTTGTAACTATACCTGGTGCATTGAGATGAAAACAATAGAAATTCCTAGCATAAAGTTTATAGTAAGTGTATGTCCAAACATTGCTGCATATGCAAAGCCTGTGAAGATTGTGGCAACAATTGACGAGTACTTACTCAAATGAGACCCGTTACTTTGAGTGGAACAACAAAAATTTAATGAAGAGTTAATTCGTCTCATGAACTTGTACTAAAAATTTAGAGGTGAACAAAAGTACGTTTTGGGTAACTGTTCAACATGGGTCGAGTCATAATGGGTCAGGTCGACCCAACAGACCTAGTTTGACCAGTTCCATCTCAATGGATGACTTATAAGAATTCAATACCATCGATATGCATATGATTTTGTTCAGAAATCTTGGATTTAATATATGACTGACAGGTGCCATGGACCTGCTATTAAAGACTTTCGGGGTTCAACAAAAAAGTGACAAAGTGTGAAACACGTCAGAAAGTCACTAAATCGACAGAAACTTAACGATTGCATTCCAACCATCGACATCGAGGTTGATCCCGAGACATACGCGGTGACTGCAGACGGTGTGCACCTCACATGCGCTACAGCTACAACTGTCCCCCTTTCGCGAAATAACTTCCTATTTTAGGCCATACAGTAACAATTCTTTTCTTTTCGTTACACAACATTTGCGGCCAACACATGTATTAGCAAATGTGTTTCACATGACATTCATTTGAGTTACCATTTTTTCGCAACATTTGCAGCCAACAAATATTAGCATACATGCTTCCTGGGAAGCTCTTAAATTAGCTGTATCTTACCATCAAACATTTTTTTTGGGGTGGTATAGGCTTATATTTTTACATTGTAATAGCTACTTAATAAGTTATGGATTGTAACCTTCAGTCCCTTTAATTTCTTTTATGAAAATGCATGTAATTGAACCTTGTTAAAAGTAGAGTTGGGCACGTTCCGAAACCCAGACCGGATCACCCAGGACCGGATCGAAAACTGATTTGGTCCAAAAGTCCAACCCGAGGGCTAAATCGAAATGTTCTGTCCATGTCAGGCTAGTTCGGTCCGGTCCAACCCGGTCCATCAAAGCATAATAGTCGGTTGTGCGTAAGACCGGACCGGACTGTACCGAGGACCGAAAATGAGGAAAGGGTGGACCGAGGACCAAACCAAAATATGCTCGGTCCGGTCCGGTTTAGTCTGGTTTCTCGATTCGATCGGATCCGCGATATATAATGCTTGGCCTATGTTAAAAGTCTGGACCGAGGACTGAACCGAAATGTTCGGTCCAAGTCCCAGTCAATCCGGTATGGTTCGTTGGTTCGGCTCGGTTCAACAAAGCATAATAGTCGGTTGTGCATAGACTCGACTCGAAGAGGACCAAAAATGAGGAAAAAGGTGGACCGAGAACCGGACTAAAATATGTGCGGTCCGGTCTAATTCGATCCGGTCTGATTTCTCGATTCAGTCCGGTCCGCAGTCTATCAGCCTTAGTTAAAAGACAATGCTATGTGCACGTCTAAATAATTTTTATTAATTGACCCATGTCAAATCTTTAATAGCTATTCTTTTCAAAATAACATAAAATTTTCTATAATTAAATTGTGAAGAATACTTATTTGCATTAACAATATGTTAAACGTTTAAATAACCAATTTGCATTAAAATTTCCCTTTAACAATATGTTAAACGTTTAAATAACTAATTTTCATTATATTACTATAAACAATGATATTTTATATATAACATTTCTTCTCTGAATGTCATTATGTAATTTCGCCCAAGGCCTTCAAAAATTTTAAAACAATTAGAGAACGCACTGTTTATCAGTAAATCATTGGCCTATTGTTTCGTTAAAAGGAAAAAAAAAGGCTACATTATTGTATATGTGAGGACTGATTCTTCAGTTCTGCTTCATATACTATTGTATTAATTTTATCATTAATTCTTACAATCTCGGGAGCACTGGTTATTAGATTGTATATTAAATTAAGAGGCCCCAAGGCATGGTTGTGGCGTCGGGGACATATTAGTGTCCATTCCTCGTGTGTCCCATTTATCCCACTGTGTCTTCTCATTTAGTTGTCAATCATGATTAGCTTGGTTGTCAAACATTATCTAGTAAATCATTGATTAGTGTCTACCATTTATCCTTGTACACATATAATTTGTAATTATGATTAATGGAATGGGACACACAAAAATTTCGACATCCTTCAATGGTATACAGAGACTATCTACAATTACACCTAAAACACTAACCTTTATAAATTATAGCTGTCTTCGGTCATCAGCATTCGTCGATGATTAGGAGGGATACCAATTGTTTTCTTTCTCATATTTGTTATAGCTGTAATAAAAACTAATCAGATCTCAACCTTCATTAACCACCGTCCAACCGCACTGCTGCTATTCTCTTCCTGCCACAAGAATCGTTGGTGCTATTGTCTTAAAATGAAGAATAGAAGGAGGTTGTGGATCGTTCTTGTCATGGCATAAATACTCAAAGTGTTTTAGTTTCAAAAGTGCCAAGCTAATTGATGTGTGGGTTGTTAAAAATTTACATTTCACGTGCTTTTGTAGCAAGTTAAGAAAAAGAGTAGGGAATTTGATATAATAATATGGTATTGAATATGGTGCTCACTAAAGTGAAAGTGAATTAGGGATGGGAGTGACATATTGGGCTCAAAACTGCGACTGAACATCTACTATATTTATCTGTTACTTGTTTTACTATCGGAGATCATTGTCATTTTTCAAAATAGTTGGTCAAAATTTGCGCTCCTACCTAAAGGCAAAAAGCCATGACGTAAAAAAAACGTCACGCAAAGGAGGAAGCCGCAAGCAGCAAAACAATTATGCCGACGAATGCAATTAGTCTTCCGTCTCAACAAACAACAAAGAAAATGATAAAAGAAGTAGCGCTTTTCAACTTATGTAGCGGAGATAATTGTAGTTTTCAAAAATAGTTGTTTGATAAATTGTCGCTCCTACCTAAAGGCAAAAAAGTCATGACGTAAAAATAAACTTCACGCGAAGGAGGAAGCCGCAAGCAATAAACCACTATGCCACTAAACACAATTATGTTTCCCCTCAAACAAACAACGAAGAAGATGATAGTAGAAGAAGAGGCTTTCAACTTATGTTTCAGTTTGTCCGTCGAGAAGCCTCCCATTCAAACTGCGGGAGAGTATTAACTGTCATTCTCGTGTGTTCTATTATCCCATGTGTCTCCCATTAGTTGTCAATCATTATTAGCTTATTTTTCAATCATTATATAGTCAATCATTGATTAGTGTCTATCCATTTATCCTTGTACCTTTATAAATTGTAATTTATGATTAATGGAATGGACACAGAAAGTTTCACCATCCTTCATGGGTATCGTTGCACATAGTACGTGCAGTTTGCCATCTCAGCGCCAACTCACTTATAAAAAAAACACCTGGTATCATGGCATGCCACTTTCACTTTCATTTTTTTCTTCATTTTTTCAAACAAACTATTTTGTATTCATTCAAATAAAAATTCAAATTACAATAAGAGAAAAAAGAAAACATACGAAATCTCAAACACGACGTTTTTAAAGGATATTTATAATAAAACCAAATGAAATGAAGGACGGATCATTTCATCCGTCATTTCACTTTATTTATAAATATCCTCCAAAAAACCCGTGTTTGAATTCCACATTGAAATAAAAATACAAATTACGATACGATACGAAAACACAACTCATCCTATTTGATTTCTTTGCACATCCAACGGATTTTGTGAACTGATTTTGTTCTTTGTATTTGTGGTTAACAAAGTCAACAACGTTTTCTTAACCTCATAATTTTTCAGGCTTCATCGTCCAAAAATTTCCCAATCAAAACACATCTTTCTAGCGAAATATCTTTGCGTTCCACGTATTGTTTCCTCAACTCTTCTTTTGTCTCCATTGCTTGCTCAAACAGCTTGATTACGCCGATAATAGCTTTTTAACGAGTCGCATCGTCTTCGTCACATTGTTTCTGATACGCTTGGATTTTTTCTACTGTATGGGGGAGAGAACAAGTCATTTTTGGTAACACATCATATATGGTACCTAATTGATTGCAAGTTGGCTCGTAATTGCATAATCATTACAAGCACATCAAACCATTAAACTATACTTTAAAAACTATACATCATGTATAACTTTAGAAGAAAAACAAATCAAAATACATAAAATAAACTAAAGAACTTTGTTGATCAAGTATCTTTCATACTAAATAACTTTTGTATTTCTTTCTCGTAACAAAGCCAGTTGCATACTTGAACTATTTACAGACTCCAATCATTGATACGCGATATCTTATCTTCTTACCATTGCTCGTCAACTCAAAATATTCATCTTAAAAGATTGCATACCATATTGCTACACCGCAAACTTGTACTCATTTAAAACGAAAAACAAAGTAACATGATTTGCCTGCATATTATACATGTAGATAAATGAACATATATATATATATATATATATATTTACCATAATATATAAAGAAATACTATGATTTATAAAATGTTACTTCATACCAAACGACAATTTGCAAGCACATGACTTTCCAATGTTGTTTTCAGCATTATTTTCAGCAGCTTCCAAATAATATATCTTCATAGAAGTCTCAATCTTACCATCAATGGATATCATTGTTGTT
This sequence comes from Tanacetum coccineum, assembly GCA_026074375.1. Taxonomy (NCBI): domain Eukaryota; kingdom Viridiplantae; phylum Streptophyta; class Magnoliopsida; order Asterales; family Asteraceae; genus Tanacetum; species Tanacetum coccineum. The sequence continues at coordinate 19,789 of BQNB010018350.1, forward strand.
CCTAATTAAAGACATTGTGTTACACAAAACTTTAAAATGGCATACTAAGTATACACATAAGTACATATTAACCATGAACATAAACCCTAATGTTGTTGGAAGATATAACATAGCATGAAGCTTTTTTCCAACTTATTGAATATCACACACTCAATCTCAATGCCACTGAATATCAATAAACCATTACATAGATGTTTTACAAAATACATCAAACTATCATATCTAAGGCAAACAATAATAGTATGGCAACTTACCTAGCATCCCGAATTGTCATAAAAGTTGTTGTCACTTTCATTTGACATTCTTCAATTTCATGATAACGACTCATAATTCACCCTAGCTAGATATATGAAAAAAAATTATCTTATTATATATTGATATATATACTGAATAGCCACATAAGCATATAAATTTGAAGTATTGTCATTAAACTTACGAACATGTCACTACAACATTTGCCATATTCCCCAGCGACAAATCCGGGGTATCCCGGGCGACTTGTCGCTGGGGATACGTTTCCCGGGTATACGGTCTGTCCGGGCGCATGTTCCGCCCGGGGATTAGATGTGGAACGGGAAAAACTCGAATGGGATTCCTTCCCGGGGCGAAATTCCCGGGCGACATCGCCGGCCCACATAGTTTCAGTCAAACAATTTAAGTGCCACGGTGAATGTTATTCCAGGGCGAACATGTCGCCGGGTAGCGAAAATTAATTAATTAAGGTCATAAACCCCGGGGACATGTTCGCCCGGGAGAAATGTTAAATTAATTTTATTAAATAATTATTATAGGAATCCCGGGCGACATGTCGCCTCGGGAATAATTTTAAAATAAGTTTATTAAATAAATTATTAATGTGTATCCGGGCGGACATGTCGCCCGGGGAAAAGTGTTGTTTTAAATATAATTTTTTTAATAATTCTCGGGCGACATGGCGCCCGGGAATAGTTTTTAAATAGATATTTTCGCTTATATTTCCCTGGCGACATGTCGCTCCGGGATAATTTTTAACAAAGATTATGTCAATGTTAAGGCTTACTCCCGGGCGAAGATGTCGCCCCGGGATAAAAGTCTACAAATTTTTTTTTTTGTGCAGCCTGCCCACAGCCAGGCAATTTCCAGATTTTTTCCGGAATTTTTCCGGAAAATCTACCACATGAAAACTCAAACCTGTATAAACCAATATTATAATCTTACGCCCAAATACATTACAACTGGTAACTATAAATGTAGACATAAATGACGATCGCAAGCATTTGATATAATAAAGGAAAAACGTTCAAATCCGCGAATAAAACAAATATGAATCTACAAATACGGTGTGACGAAGTCACAAGACTTCCATTATCCGCAAGATTACAAGTCAATATTCACTTAGATAAAACATGTTCTAAAGTAAGGGGAAAACAAATATCTCACATAAGGGGTCGCCAATATATACTTCAAGACACTAAATAGCATATACATACCCAAAATCCCCTGAAGACTATCGTCGCTCTCTCACCTCATCCTCGCGCCATCTCATCATCTCCTGGCTCATCATCCCGCACCCGCACTCCCGCTTATGCCACACCTACTCAGGTTGCTGACTCAAATTCGATTTAAGCATTCTGAGGGAAAACTTGTCGTCACTCCTAAATAACCTCAAATTGAACAGTTCTTGTTTCGTGAGGCCGCTTCCCCTCTTTTTTGAGCCTAAGCGATATCGGCGAAGATGCGTGCTTGAGATGGGGGAGGATATGGACCGTTGCCTTGGTCCTGGCAAAAACCCGTCCAACACCCCCCCGGGATGTGCCCCCGCTGTTTGCCCCGCGAACAATGGCCATGATCTCATCCTCTGTGTAGGGACACCGTGGGGGTGGTGGAGCCTAGACCATGTCAGCCTCAGCATCTATCCTAGTTGTTAACAAAAACAGAAGATAGTTAATAATTAGGCGGGTCCTACAGATATTTTCTCGACAAATCATTCAAGTCGCGTGGTTTGGAACAAATCTTACATAAAGAGCTTTGTCTTTGGGGGTTCAAGAATACGCCGCCAACAGTTGTGTCAAAGAGGAAGGTGTGGTATCAGCAGACGGGTACTCTCTAGTAGCTGAGTTCTCCATTGCCAATACAACATATATAAGAGGAAACAAAATTTAATAACGTCAAATCAAACCACCAAAGCGTTCATTTTATTATATATATATATATATATAATATATATTTTCATATAAATTATATATATATATTATGTGATTGTGTTGTGTTGTGTGTGTTTGGGTGTGTGTGTGTGTGTGTAAAATAAATTAGAATGTTTATTACATGCAATCTGCGAGGGCGGCAATAGACCGGGGATCCCCCCCCTGTGGCTACGACCTTGTTTCTCTTGCTCGGTTTTGTTTATTTTGGCAAGGGCCAGGCAAGGTTCTTGGGTTCATTCCAAATTGGCAAAGTGCGCATCTAATTTACTAGAAATGTTCGAGGGGGACGGTCCGCGTCTGAGCGCTCCAGGTCATAAGTCTCGTCCCTGTTCAGGAACCCCCCCAAAAAATATCTTTCTTTGAGAGCAGCCTTCTTGCCATTGTAGATCTTTTGCAGGTGCTGCTGGATGCTCGCATAGAAATTTGTGGCCAGCCGTCGGATTCCATGTGGGGACGCAAGTCAAACTGGTCTGCAATCATATACTACAAGGACAGAGTTAGAATATAATTTTTATATTTACCTTAAATTTGTTGATTTATTTATATGATATAAATAAGAAACAAATTTAGATAAGATACACCAATTAAATAGATGAACACGATAATGAAATAAACATAAAAGGATAAATGAAATAACTTACCCCAATATTTGCCACGACCCCCGCCTTCCGCTCCGGCGACATTTGGCGCCAGAAGGGTTAGCTGCACAAGGGCAACTCCCTAACGAGCTCCCCGAGGTAGTTGGCCCAATGAGCTGCATGGTCACCGAGAGGCATGAGGTTTCTCGGTCGTTAACCTCAAAACGGATCGGGACGGGGCCACTCTTATCCGTGATGGCCTTTAACCCGAGGTTCGGGTTCTCCTGGGTGGGTATGCGGCCTGCCCGCTCTTCCTGCACCCAAATTAGGCTTTTCGGGGACCCTTACCAACATGCAAAATCAAGTGAGTGTCAAAGTCATAAAAAATAAAGGAAGCAAATTCAATGTATCAAGTTTATGTTTGTATTACATAATCCAGAAATTCTTTACCCCGGTTGCCTAAGCACCCCCACAGCCGGTGGGTACCTGATATGGAGGGGGGACGATATCACTCTACCGTCACCGCCGTGACACCGTGCGACATCATGTGACATTGTACAGGTAGCTTTAGGATAACATATAAAAAATTTTGAACAAAATTAAATAATAGCATGACACACATCCAAATGCATACAAATCCAAATAAAATATACACATTAGAACAATCATACAGTTTCATTCATCATTCATTTCAAAAATAAGGTCTGTTACAAGTTACAACTAAAGATCAATTTTCTTCTTCACTAGAATAAACAACATTTTACACCATCAATCAATATCAAGGTTGACGAGGGTCTTCATCATCAGAATCTGCATAAATTCATGAGGAATGGGGGTTTCTCATCATTAATATCATGTCCTCATCAAAACAACTTCAATGATATCTGTGGTGCGTCAACATCTATTGATTGGACTCATCTATATGCAAGGCCGTAAGTTCCAAGTCAGATCAAACTAGTAGAAAGTGCGAGATCAGATGAGTTGTCTACATGTATAACATCAGGGTCATCCTCTTCACAAGGACGCCCGTTCAAAATCTTTTTATGACTCACATGTTCGTAGACCTTCCACCGAAGCCGTGGTAGTCTGGCCATAATCTTCAAGGTAGAAGCATTGTTAGACTTGTGTTGCGAGATGTATTGTTCATTTTTAAACGCCTCACCGTTTGCCTTGATTTGTGTTATGTAGTTTCTAATGACAAAATTTTGGATACGTCCTTTGTTGCTAGTGTCGAACACTTAAACTCGGAACATACAGTTTTGACTACGACAATTATGAAAACTCGAAGGATTTGTTCAAGCTGACCAGTAAATACATTTCTACCTGTTCGGGACCAGGCGAACAAATGGTTTAAATTTTTTTTTTTTTTTTTTTTTTTTTATCTATTTTTTTTTATTTTTTTATTTACCGCTGTTTTGAGTTGTGCGACGTTCATCGCGGCTGGCACGACAAACCTCACACCGTTGACTACGCAAGAGTTGATGAGATGGATTCAAGTCTGTGATGTCCACAAACCCAAAGCGAATAAACTCGCTGCTTTAGGGAACACCTGAGTCCTTGTCTACCTGACGTTGACGGATCTATGAAGAAGATAGGATCAGATAGAGAACCACAAAATATGATGGTGTTATTTTTATAGTTAAATTAACCAATAAGTCTAAGTTTACCTGTCCCCAAACCAGCTGGGGAATTCTTCTTTCATGTCTTTGTTTAGGAATTCACTCGAAAAATTTCATGGTGTTATAGAATAAGTCCTGTCAAAAGATAAGTTAAGAAAAGAAAAGTTTCAACATAAAAACACGTACATCTTAAACTTTGGCCCTGGTTACGTGTCGATTTTCCAGGACTGTTGTGAGTAACCATACAATATCACTTTCTTCAATTATGGTGTCAATCGAATAACCGACCGTAACCAATCGATTTACATAGTGATTTGAAAATCACATGAACTGAACACGTTGGAGGAGGGCAATCCACATTACGGTCAGGACGATTAAATTTCGTGGTGAACTCCTGGAAAATAATGAGAACTAAAAGTCAATGCTTCTTCATTGCAAATAAACCCTCCGCAATCGTACAATCGGCTATGCTTTATTTAGTACATAATTTTTTTAGCTTCTTCCTATATCTTTCAAATGGATACATCATGGGGTGGAATGGCCCGCCGAAAAATAGACTCTAGGAGGTTAAATGGATTAACCAAGTGAATCAAATGTTAAAGAATGCAGGAGGATATATGTGCTCGAGATTGCACAGAATATCGATCACCTTCGCTCTGAGCTTTCAACATGTCCATCCACATCAAGTTTGAGAGCAGATTTGCTTAAAGAATAAAACATAGCTCGATTAGTGGTTTTGAACGTTCTGGGGGCCAAGTATTTTGAAGTCCATAAGGAAGTAAACGTTGCTTCAAGTTTATGCTGAGTCATGAGACTTCAGGCCTGGTTATTTGGTTATCATTATCGGGGACTTTGTGCTTGAAGTTGGATCCGAAAACCCCATCTTGTGTAGTTTAACTCCTTTGGATGAACTGACAAAACTATTTTTTGTCCGCTGGTGTTAACGAATACGCAGCCTGAGGCTTCGAGAACTTCCGTTTTGTTTTGGCCGAGCAACAGCAATTCGGAGATGCACCAAGCTTTTCAAGAATCTTGTCTTGCCTTGGCGGTGTCTTTAGATTTAGTCATTCATTAACAAAGTGTTCAAGATTACTCTCCAACACATTCTTTTCGATATGCACGGACATCTAAATTGTGTTTTAGGTTATAAAAGATCCAATACTCAAGCTCGTAAAAAATAGATCGTTTTTTGTACCAGTTCAGCTCGACAAGAAACTTTGCATTTTATTTCACACCCCGAAAAACCTGGGATGTTTACCCTTCACACGGCGTTGGGCAATCTAGCAAGTGAGTCCGGATTGCATCCCAGCTAAATTCTCTAGGAGGATCTCGTTTTGGTTTCACCAATGAATTCAAATGGTGACATCCTCCATTTGTGAGGCTTCGTTCAAGATCTTTTGTGGCCAACATAAGTCGCGAGTTTTTCCTAACAACACGCATAGATGGGTGTCTTCATTACTGTAGGGCATGCTTGAGGACCTTGACAACTCCCACCCAGACAAACCTACATCAGCAGGAAGGAAAATCATTTGATGGTCCATAGAACCATCGCTTCATATTGAACTTAAGGCCTATTTGTGTAGCAACGTCTATAGTCTCGACACTGGCCTTTTGCCCATAAAACCTTTAGGTCATCAATCCAACGGCCTCAAGTACACATCAATGTCCTAGCCCTGGGGATTTAGGGCAGGTATTCACAAACGTAAGATAAAAGATACTCTCTTTCATACTTTAACCACGGAGGCACGATTGTATGTTGTCAGTATTACCGGGCCACATGCTTAAGGGACTGGCCTTGGTTGCCGAACAGAGATTGAAACCATCAGCAAGGTCCAACCCTAATCGAACATTTCTTGGTTCACGAGCACATCAATATCCAAATACTGGTGTCAAAGTCCTTCCCTATGCTCTACCATCAACCGGGTGTTGCATCCGTTACAGGACTCAGTACACTCTTTCCAAGTAGCATGCAAGCTCATTCCTTTGCTCGTGTTGGACTGACTTGTACAAACGTTGTAGTCTAGGATGATCGGGAAAGTGAACACAATCTTCTTAGGAACTTTACTTCACGGTGTGTTATGTCTTTCCATCTACTAGTTTTACACACTGGACTGGAAAATGCACATCTTTATTAGCGTCGACCAGAAACAAGAAGCAATTCATTTACCACCAAGCATGTATCGACTCATTACCCTAACCCGATTGTCTTTAAATGTCTTCTTTATTGCTTAGTATGATGATGGGAGCTTGATATCTTTAGTATGTGGGAAATTACATTTTGAAGCAAAACTTTAGCATTTCACTTGAATATAGTATCCGTCCAAGATTACCTTAACCTTAAAATAGGTAAAAATTTTGCCATAAAGTCTAAATTTCTTTTTTAATATGAGTCTCACATGGTCTCGCAACCGGGTACAACTCCTCGTGAGGGCTCACTGGCCTATAACTCTTCGAACTCGGTTTACGTTTAGCTTGTGGTCGGGTCGTTACTTGTCTCAAACAATATCTCCTTGTGAGTTGGGCCGCATTTTGTTCATTTATTGCAGAGGAATAATAGCCTAAGAGTGCATTAAAGGCACGCTGTCAGTCAAACTCATCTGGGTTTGTCTTGTAGTTAATGCTTTACTTAGTGGTGTGTGGGCGGGAGGAAAGTTTCGGGTTTCACCATGGCTGAAATCCCATGTTTTATAACTTGGGCCAACCATTACTTCGAAATTTGGTCTGAAGGTGTTTGATGGATACCCAACAATAACTAGGACGTTTGGAGTCCAAGAAGAAACTAGAATTCCTAGAGTGATCTACTAGAGGCTCACCATTTGACATTCCACCACTACACTTAGATACAGGAGAACTCCTATATATGTTTCTAGGTTTTGGTGTACAAGCATTAGGAGTGCAGTGTGCTCTAGTAGAGGCCATATCCCTATGATTAGGAATCTTGGTTTTGTCTTGTGTCATTTTCCTAGCATCCTCTAGAAAGTACGCATGAACCATATCATTAGAACCATACGATTCTTTATGACTATTCCTACTGTTTTTGACAAATCATTTTTCTCATCAACTTGGGAGGCAAACCGTGGTCTTGAAATTCTAGGTCGTTCAGACGTAAACGCATTCGGTTGTCTAACAACTAAATGGTTTCTAGATGGTTGTAAAGGCGGTTTCCCCAAGATTGATGCTTTGGTAAACTTAGAATCTACTATATTTCCTTTTAACTTTCTAAGTTCATTATTTAATGCCGCATTTGCAAAAACCTTTTCCTGAATCTGAGCTTTTAAATCAGCATTTTCGACAGACTTTTGATTAATTTGAGAAATTAAAGATTCACTGTTGTCTTTATTCTGAGTGCGTTTCTTTTTAATTGAATCATAAAATTCTTTGTAAGTCTGTTTCAAATGCTCATTTTCTTTATGTAGTTGCTCATTTGCTGCAAGTAATTTAGCCACACTGTGTTCTAATTCGATGTTAATAGTTTCAATTACATCGATGTTATTTTTAACTTTGGCTTCATTACTTGTTTCCTTCACACTTTTAATTTGTTTCTTCAAGTTGCCAATTAGTGTGGTTCTGGCCAGTAGCTGAGCTTTCAAATCACTAATCACAAAAAATTCACGAAATTCACGAAATTCCTTATTCTTACATGGTTTGTTACTTTGAAAACTTTCTTCCTTTTGTTGAATTTGTATTTCAAGTGAAATACAATGTTTTTCCAGTTGTAAAAATCGTTTTGAAAGTTCATTGTAAATTTCCTTATCAACCATATCTTTCGTTTTGAGAAGCTCAGTTTTAAGCAAAGCATCCTGGTCAATCTCTCCTCCCCTATGACACATATTTGTTGAAGTAGGAGTGGTATTGCTATCAATAGTTTCCAACAGATGTGTGTCATAACTGGGTTCAGATTGCTCAGTATGCTGTTGTTCATTAGCAAGGATATTATGTAGAGCAGTCAATTGTACCTCAGCAAATGGCTCTTCGTCATTTACTGGTCCGATATCTGCATCCACAGCTTGTGTGGTATAATTCCCTGAACTGCTACTTGTATCCTGCTTGTCGGGCTTTGTCTTACAGCTTTCTGTGACAACCAACCCAGCATCAACTACTTCACGCATATCGACCTTTTCCTCTTGCCTTTGCATAAGAGTTTCAATCTCTGATTTGCTGAATGCATTGTTGTTTTCAGGCTCTGTCAAACTGCCTTTTGATACAATCAAGTTGTCATCCATTGCTTCAACTGGATTGATCTGAATATCTTGAGACTGCATCTTGACACTTGACTTAATTTGATGCTCATGAAGTATTTCATCATGCAACTGACTTCCATTCTCCTTTAGTGCATTAACTTCATTTTCTTTCATGCGTAATACACCATATGTATTTACAACTCTATGAATGACCGCTTCAACTGCATCCAGGTTCTCGAGTAACTCACGTCTGTACGCACTAAGTTCACAGCGCGTGAAGTCTTCGAAGTCTTGTTGCCAACCTTGATTCAGAATATCCGTTGCATTTACCCCTTTTGAGGCAAGAAATTCCTTAAACTGTGTTCTGAGTGCTTGAAGACAAGTCTTTGCATTAACCCCATGAAGATTCTCTCTTTCAAGTTGTAGCCTTAACTGATCCAGATTATGAAACATCTTCAATTTGAAAGTCTGATGCTCTTCACCAAAGAATGAGCGAAATGCTGGTTTAAATGCATCAACAGCATAAGGCGAATTAAGGAGATAGAGATCATGAAGATGTGTCTCGAGTTGTTCAAACCATGTCATGCAGTTGGAGTGCCTTTGTTTTGCGAGCCGTTGCGTCAGTTGAAGCTCTCTCTCTTTTGAATTAGAATTAGAAGATTCCATTGAAATTCGATGTGTGAAATAAAATTAAGGATCTTAAGTAGATAATGTGATTGATGTTGTGGTTTTAAATGCAATTAACGTTCACGGGATTTTACAAGTCTATGATTAAAATCGATAATAGATTAACGGGATTTTACAAAATCAATAGAAAATCGTGAATGAATAATCATTTGTGATTTAGGTTTGTTTGTTGTGGTTTGATTATCTTTGAAGTACTTGGTTGTGGTATTTGGTTTGTTGATTTATTTGAAATTTGGCGCAGTTGGATTATGAAAAAAAATAATTTTACCCTATTACCAAAATCTAAATTTGGTGTAAAAATAAGCTAAAAAGGCTAAAGAAAAAATTATATTTTACTTAATTTTTCCCGCCAAAAAGTGTCGCTAAAAAGGTGTCGACCGAAAAAAAAATTTTACCAAAATTTAAATTTTGGTGTAAAAATGAGCTAAAAAAGGCTATAAGAAAATTAAAATTTTTTTTTTTTCAAACCGCCGCCAAGGGTGTTGAGCAAACCGCCGCCTTATCTGTTTAATAAAACGATTTGCTTTAATTGTGTACACATGCCAAGGGCGTATTATTATATATAGCTATAACGCTGCTGAAATTGACAACCCGCCCGTGTATTAAAATATGCTCAATCGCTCGTTGTTAAAACTCGCCGTGTTAACAACTCGCCGTTTAACAACTCGCCGTTTTGAACAATCGCCCGTGTGTTTTAGCAATCGCCGTACCTTTTTACAATCGCGAACTATTTATTTTCAAGCCAACTCGCCACATATCCAGTGTAAACAGCCGCGAACAACGCAACTTCGCATTGCCTTTTGGCAACTCGCCTTGTACTTTTTCCTAAATTTCGGAGTCTTGTCCCTACCTTTTGTCAAACCGCAGGTTTAGGTAATGAAATTTTAACCAACTCTCACGAAGAACACTTGGACGAAAATTAGAAATCAAGCCATATTATCTTTTTAACCACGAAAATCAAAGCTCTAACATGCAAAATACTAAGATGGTATTTGAAGATTAAACATCCAATAACATGTATTTCTTCGTGGATCATAAAAACGAAGCAACCCTCCACGAAGAACATCAAACTTAATAACCTTATAAATCGAACTAGGAGCTTGTATACCACTTGAAATTGTTACAATCTAACCTTTTTGATGTGTAGAACAAGAGAAGATCAAGATTAACAAACAAATAAGCCAAAATCAAAAATGAGCCGTGGGTTTTTTTTTTTCAAAAATAAGCCACGAATTTGAGCTTATTTAACATATTGTTTCAAATCACGAATCCACCCCATGGCTCTGATACCAATTGTAGGTTCCCGAATTCCCAAACTTGTATAGATTAAAGAAGATCTAGAGAGAGGAAAGTTAGAGCGAGAGCAATATAAAACTCCTTAAAAGCTACAAATAGTTGAGAGAGAAAGGCAAACACAATAAAGGAGTGTGTGTAAAATGATAGTTGTTACCTCTTCCAAGTTGGAAGAGTATTTATTGGTTCTTACATACAGGGTATTAGTACCGGCTAAATAATGGTAAGTCTACGATTACCTAATAAATATTGTGCTATAATGAATAAGTAAAATAACATAGGGTGACGAGTCTTTTTTCTAATTGGATGAACCTGCATATAAAAATAAGGAAATTAGTTTCCTTTGGGGACCCAAGCCATCACTGACTTGGATCTACCTCGTGCATTAATATAATTTTGTCTCTTGAAAGTAATAAATGCACTGTTAAGTTTGGTAGGTCTCCAAACCCAACATGTTGAGGCCTTAATAGGATTAACCTGGTTTGCCCTGACAGCATTAATTACTGTTGAAGTTGGCCTAGCAGTATTAACTACTTTTGGCTTAGCAGTATTAACTGCTTTTAGCTTAGCAGTATAAACTTTTTCCTTAGTAGTATTAATTTTTTGGTTAAAGTTTTTGTTAGTTAATGCTATTTTTTATTGATAGGGCCTCTTTACAGTTGATTGAGCTAATTTTGAAAAACATGACATTGGTCTAGCTCTATAAACTATAGTTTTAGGATGAGCAGTATTAACAGGCCTAGCAGTATTAAGTGGTTTTAAGCCAGTTTTCATTAAAACTGCTCTGGGAGTCATGTTCCTGTAAGAGTTAGGGTGAGCCTTTTTAGCAGAATAGTTATAATTCACCCTTGTATAATTATTCCCATTTACCATCCTTTCCCTTTGATGGTAATTGCAGTGAGCCTGCACATGGTCAAAACTTCCACAAACAAAACATGCTTTATTATACATCACAAAATCACCTCCTAGCTGTTGGGATTTAAGATTATTCCAGTTTCTTTGATTCCCCCTAGGTTTTTGTGATCTGTACATCTCTGCATACTTAACTGGTTTCCTAGCTGGTTTTTCTTGTTGTTTAACATATTCTATCTTAGTAGGAAAAACAATTTGCTTCTCTTTTTCTGACACCAACTTCTCACCCAATGGGGCATCAGGAGTTTTCTTAACCTCATTAGAGGTATATTTACAGACACTCTTATTGGCCTTAGGTCCATAGCCTTCAAACTTAGGTTGTTGGAACTCCTCAAGACTAGAATTGGACAAATCAATAGTTGGGGGTGCAAATAAGCCTGTAGGTGGAGGTGGAATAGCATTATAGCTTATAAACCGCACACCTTTTCTACTGTTATCAGATATTTGACTCCCTATTAATTTATCTAATATCTTAGAAGCATTTTTAAATTTGTTAATTTTAATCTGATTGCTCTCTTTTTCTTTCTTAAGCTTCTCTTTTAAAAGCATTGATTTCTGGGTCTTTAAATGAGGTGTCTCTTTTTAGAACAGCAATTTGGTCACAAAACATAACCTTATTTTTCTTGTAAAAGACAAGTTGTTCTTCTACAGATGCTAAACCTCTTTTATAGGTAGCTAAATTAAACTCAGATTTATTATACTCTACTCTTAAATTATCATATTGAGTTTTAAGAGTTTCAAAGCTTTTAAGACAGGTGTTAGTACAAGTTTTGTCATTATATACCTCTGATTCTGAGAAAGCCATAAGAGCCATGTTGGTAGGTACTTCTTCATCTGCCATAAAGCTCCAATCAAAACCAGCTCCATCAATAGCCACCATAGCTTTAGAAGAAGTTTCTTCCACATTCACAGTCCTTCTTGAGCTGTCTTGATTCATGTTCCTATTATCTTGATTCCTAGGACCTCTGCATTCTCTTAAAAAACGTCTTATTTTATGACAGTTAAAACATTCTACCTTGGACTTGTCATATCCAGCAGTATCACTCCCATTGATAGTGATCTTCTTACCAGTTCTCTGGAAATACCTTCTTGCTCTCATGCTCAGTAAAGCTAACTGCCATTTCAAATCCATTTCTTCTAGATCATCTTCATGGATTTGTTCAAGGTCTTCATGAACAAGTTGAGACCCGTTTGGTTGATTTGCCAAAAACGCATAGACAGTGACATCACCTAAGTTAGCAGTACTATCTGGAGAGTCAGCAGTACTAACAGGAGAGTTAGCAGTACTAACTTGAACATTGGTAGTATTAACTTCATTGGTACTACTAGGAGATGACACAAAGGCCATATTCTGAGAGCTTAAGTTTGAGTTTGAGCTTGATGTTATAGTTCTTTTGACCTCTTGTTCAACAATCTTGAAGTTGTTGTAGAGATCATAAATGTTCATTGTGTCAAGATCTAATTTATTCCTTCAGACCACTACATGAGTATTCCATTCAGAAGGCAGACTTCTCAAGAATTTTAAGTTGAGATCTTCTTGAGAGATGTTTTCACCTAAGATGGCCAACTGGCTAACAATTTTCTGAAGCCTGTTAAAAATAGAGTTAAGTGACTCTGTGCTTGGAGCATTGAAGTTCTCATACATCTGCTTCAGAAGTGTCTTTTGAGTCTTCCTTGTGGCATCATTACCACCAAATCTTGTTTGTATGGCATCAAACAAAGTCTTGGCATCCTTGTATTGATTGAATGTCAGTTGATGTTCATTGAAAAGTGCCATCAGCAATATACTTCTTGCTTTTACATCATTCTTCTTTTGGGCCTTCTCTTCAGTAGTAACAGGACCTGGTATCATTGAAGTACAAGTACCATCAGCATTTGCTATTGTTCGTGTTGTTGGTTTGAAAGAGTTGCCATTCTCTATGACATCCCATAGAGCATAGTCTTGAACTTGAAAGTATTGCTCTATTCTTAGTCTCCACATCTCATATTCACCTTGTTTGAGAATGGGCAACTTTGCAGTAGCATTGGTTTGGGAAGTTTCTAGATCTATCCCTTTGTGTGAATAAAGAGTTCTTCATGTTTGTTTCTTCTAGATCAAAGTTTCAGAACACAAGCTCTGATACCACTTGTTGTTCCCAACTCAAGATCTATTCTTTAGCTTGTAAAGATTATATTACTTTGGATAGATTTAAAATAAAAATGTTAGAAACTTTGTGAATACTAAAGAGTATGCGGAATCTACTCTTTAATACTTAGAAGAAATATCAATAAAACAGTAAACTTGAATGAACAATGATATAACCAAAAAGCTTCAATATTATTATGATGAATAATACGAGTACTCTGTCTAGTACTAGGGTTTACAACCTTGAAGCTATGCATGCAACTCTATGAATGAGATTACAATAACCAAAACCTAGGATCTCCTTTTATACACCAAGGAGTCCTTTACAAGATAACTACAAATCTTTGTAGATACTCAAGATCTTCTATAATTCTAATCGTATACATATCTTTCTAACTTTATAAGATATACACTTTGAATAAGTCCATACATATCTCTTCATACGTCTTTATCTTTATGAAGTCATAATCTTCTTCTGGCAGTCTTAAGTCTTTAGCAGTATTAAGTTCTCTTCAGCAGTATTAAGTTAGTGTTGGTAGTACTAACTTTTACACTAGCAGTACTAATCAGTTAGTACTGGTAGTTATAATATGAGCAGTATAAACTTTTACTCTTGGAAGTACTAAGTGTAAAGACTTTTAATTCCCAACAAGCATCTTCAGTAATGACCGTTAATTCCTAAAGTGTCTCCTTATCCGTAAATAAAGGAGAAGTATGAGTCCTAGGGGATCTAATAGGTGTGGGTGGGGGTGTATCCCTAGTCTCCTCTATTCCTTTTCCCTTTTCTCTCATTCTTAGTTCAAACTCATCTCCAACTGACTCTTCCTCCTCTCCATCATTAATAATCACCATGTCAGCATCTTTCTCCACCTCCAGACTTTCCTTATCACTCGTAGGCTCTATCCTAGTGCCGAGATCTTCTTGACTGTTAAAAACATCATCCATAAATGCATCCACAACAACATTCTCAGTTCCTTCCAACAATTGTTCTAACTCTTCATCCACCATGTGCTCTTTAACCTTTTCAATATTTTGTTGAGCTTCATAATCTTAAATACTTCTTTGTGTAGCAATACTCATTTATATTGTTTTAGCCAAATTAGTAAGGTCAATCTCAGTAGTTGTTGGAATTAACATTTTTGGATCTTGTCGTCTTGGTGGTACGCGAAACCTAATTACCGTTGGTTTGCGTTGATCACTATATTCTACTTTAGAAATTTCAGGGTTAGGTATCCTAGGGCGCTAGTTGTCCTATGCATTCCTTGGGTAGACTCTATCGGTTGTGACTGAGTCATAGGAACATCTACCCGAAATACTACAGTATGCATAGGGGTGAGCATCGGTCCAAAACCGGACCGAGACCGAAATGGTCCAAAATGCCAGACCGAGGACCAGACCGAAATGGTACGGTCCGGTCCGGGTAGGTTCGATCTGGTTTGGTTGGTTTAGTCTGGTTTTCCGGTTCGGTCCGGTCAAACAGTCCATATGCTCAGCCCAAGTTCTTCACCATACTTTCAAATATGTACTTTGAAAAGTTAAACTTCTGGTTTGTAGCTAGGCAGATGATTACAGAAGCCATAGTGCTACTAAATTCATTCCATGCAGTAGTCTTAGCACATAGGCATTGCAAAATGGTATGAATAAGGAATTTCCATTATGGAGAAAAAAATGCCTTATAGAAAGTTAGCATTTGTGAAAGTTTTTCATACCCCATCCTTGTAAGTTCTTCAAAAATGGTAGCATTTGGCAAGCAATCCATACCTTCCTCATCATTTAGTTAAAGGTCACGTCTAACAGATGCTTCAGTAACAATTATCTTCTTCCCATCCACTAGGACTTGTAACTGTATTTCCTCATTGACAATTTTTACCTTGACAGTAGCCCAAAATTGTTCAATACATGAAGTATAGATCGTAGGATTAACAGTTAGTGCATACTTGATAGTGTGTGCATTAAGAAAATCCACTATCTGCTCAAACCCTTCACTTTCAGCGGGTTTAGCCAAAAACACGACAAAATTATAAGTATCAGCAAACTGTAGGGTCGTCATTGTGTTGGGTTTTGATGATGAATAATGAAATTGAGTTAGGGTTTGTAATTAGAGAGTATATGATTGAATGAAATCGATTAAATGAGTGAATGAAACCCTTAATCAAAGTATTTATGAAACTACCCTCAACAACATTAACGTTCACCAGCAGTTGTAAGTTATGCCTAGCAGCATTAACTTTTAACAGCAATATTAAGTTTATGCCTAGCAACATTAACTTTCCCCAGCAGCAGTAAGTTTATGCCTAGCAGCATTAACTTTCCTCAACAGCAGTAAGTTTATGCCTAACAGCATTAACTTTCCCCAGCAGCAGTAAGTTTATGCCTAGCAACATTAACTTTAAATCACCAGCATTAACTCCAATTCCATTCTAATAAGCTTTTCCATCATCAAATTAACATTTTAGCTCACAAAAACTCTCTGTCTGTTTTTGATTTCTCTCAATTCTTTTTACTCACAATTTTCTCTTTATGTTTTTAAACAACCCTCTTTCTGTTTTTCAACTCACAAATTCTCTCAATTCTTTTACTCACTAAAACTCTCTGTCTGTTTTTATTCCACACATCTCTCTTTCTGTTTTTATTCTCACCAATTCTCTCATTTATTTTTCTCATAATTTTCATAATGTTAATTATACCAGCAGTATTAAGTATAACTAACAACATTAACTTAGCAGTATTAAGTATAACTAGCAGAACTAATTATACTTAACAGCAGAAACTTTTAATGACAAGAATAACAGTACTAATTCATACAAAATTTTACAAAAACAAAAAGAGATAAAAGATTTTAAGGATTTAGCATTCCAATACTAGCAATCAAATATTGAAATCTACTTACATCAAAAGCTTTTGTAATTAAATTGGCAACATTCTTGTCAGTATGGATTTTAACCATTTGAATCAACTTCTTTTCATTGCAATCCCTAATAAAGTGATGTCTAATCTCTATATGCTTTGTTTTTTTAAGGAAAAACAAGATTTTTAATTATGCAAATAGTATTGTTATTATCAATAAAGATTTTGGTATGCAAGAAATTGTACCCATAATTCAACCATATAAATAAATTTGTAACCAAGCATGTTCTCACCCCAAAAATATATGTAAAACATGTAAAACGTGGGGCTATGAAACTCACCTTGAGTGAGCAAATGCCAAGTGTATCACAAATAATGCGTCACGCAATCGTTCAGAATGAACTATTTAATTTAAGGTCGTAATTAAGTACTAATCACATTGACGTATAATACTCTACCATGCATAAGTCTATTTAGCTAATCACCATCAAAATTGTTTGGAGTGAAAACCATATTTTATTGTAAAACATCTCTATAATAATTGAATAATGTAATTACTAGTTATTCCTGGTTAGGTGCAGTATTACGTTACTCTCGTAGTGTTGTAGTTACTCCTGTAGTGTTTATTACTACTTGGTAGTGTTAGTACTAATGGTAGTGTTGTAGTTACTCCTGGTAGTGTTATTACTACTGGTAGTGTTTGTAGTTTACTCCTGGTAGTTGTTATTACTACATGGTAGTGTATATAAATTTATCCTGGTAGTGTTATTACTACTGGTAGTGTTTAGTTTACTCTGGTAGTTAATAGTTATATTTTCTAAGTCAGACCCGAACTATTATAGACCCACTAAATCACCTTTTCATGGACTCGGGTTCGAAAGAGTATTATGCGAAAACAATATTTTGAACAACTTTCCAGTTCTGTCCGAGACCCAAAAACTTCGGACGAAATGGGCGAATATAAAACACTCGCTTCAGATCTGGCTGCAGTATATTAATTACCAATAAAAGCCCAGATTTTTGCCACCCGGCCTTACAACCGTTATCACTTGATTTTAGACTTATAAAGAACTCGCTGGGAAGTAAATACGTCTTCCGGACGACTTTTTATGTATTCGGCCACGTAAGACGAAACGATCGAAAGTGGCCGCAATTACCCATATTATAATCCCGACAGGAAACACTAAACTTAACAAATGCTGGATTTTTATACCTCGAATTATTACCTAGTTTTTTGCGCTCTAACTTTTTCGTTACACTCCGTTTGACAAGTTTTCATACCTTTTCGGAATCGTCGTGAATCTTATACTTTATAAAAATATAAAATATTGTGGTTATTATATAAGATAATTTTGGACAGAATCTTTGAGTGGCCTGTTAAATCCTTTTTTAACCTTGTTTTATCACCTTACTACTTTTGTTGTTATATCATTTTTACACCAACTTATTATGGTACAATTATCTTTTTCATCCCTTTTAACAATGATTGGGGGGGGGGGGGGGGGGGATTAGTAATATCTCAACATATGAAATAGTGTGTAAAATGATCATTACAAGTAAAAACTCCTTTTACATGTATAAAAAATCTAATGGTGATTCAAGCCACAATAGAACTAACATATGCATAAAATGAATATTGAAAGAACATAAAGGGTTCTAGATGACCTTATGGTGTATGATGATGATGATCAATGTAATCTAAACCCTTGTTTAGATAAAAATCCAAAGCTTGCACCAAAGAAAAACCTTGTTTTCTTAAATAAACCCTAGCTTCCTTTTACTTGATAATCACTTGAATATGGTTAGCCAATGCTTGGGATCACCTTAGAATATCTTAGGATGGATGTGTGTAGGAGTGTATGGGTTGTAGAAAAATTGATATGGATTATCCAAAGAGTGTGTTTGTTGCCGTGGCTATAAAGAAGCAAAAGGGAGGGTTTTTGCTTTGATTTTTACACTAGGAATTGTTATGTATGTGTTATCTTTTACTAGTTAGGCATTATATTTCTTAGACTAGTCCAAGTTACTATTGAAAGGTCAAAACTTAGGCTCCAAGGGTGGTAATTGGTCAAGGGACAAAGGGGAGGGTTTTAGGGAAGACTCTTGGTCAAAGGGAACAAGGTATGGGTGTGCTTAATGCATATGTGATGTACATTGACCAAGTGGTAAGGTTTCTTTCATTTTTCTTATATAACCTTGTATACATTGCACTAATTTCGGCATATATATGCTATATATGATATATTTTTGTAACTTTTATGTATTGGGTATAAAAGTGGGTATTTGTTGAAGCGTAGAAATATTTTTGTGGTTTTGGGTATGCCTAAACTTAATTTATCGCGAAATGTAATAATTTTTCGTAACCAATAAAAATGAATGAACACTGACAATAATTATTCTCAAAATAATTATTCAACGCTTGATTGATGTAAACCCTTAATTGTTTTGTTAGGAATTATAAATTTTGTAATAGTTAGTATTCCTTCTGGTAGAATACTTATAGTTCCTGCTGGTAGTACAATTGGGTTCCTGCTGGTAGCATAGTTCATGCTGGCAGTAGTAATAGTCAACCCGTATATTTAGCTTAACGTTTACGATTTAAAGCAAACGCGTATAATACTAAAAATAAATAGTAGGTTTATCGACGTCGTCAATGACTTGAAAACACGGGGTGTTATAGACTTCCCCCGTTAAATAAGCCTTGTCCTCAAGGCTTACGATGCAGCACTTGACAACGGTGAGGTCTTGGTGAAGAGGTGTGGGTATTTCTTCCTAAGTTGGTCTTTACATTCCCACGTAAACTCAGGACCTCTCTTGGAGTTCCATCGAACCTTGAAAATTGGTACACGGCTTTTTCTTAACTGTTTGACCTCACGATCAACAATCTCTACAGGTTCCTCCACGAACTAAAGCTTGTCATCAAGGTGTAGTCCATCTAACGGAACGGCTAACGGTTCATCGTATAGCATCTTTTTTTAGATTAGACACAATGGAATGTATTTTGATCCCATGTCAGTTTCTTGCGGAAGCTTAAGCTTGTAAGCAACGGATTCAACTTACTCCAACACCTTGAAAGGTCCAACCTATCTAGGTTTAACTTCCCCCGTTTGGCAAAGCATACTTCTCCTTTCTGAGGCGATACCTTAAGCATAACTGCTATCTTAATGTAGAATTTCATTGGTACGGGTCTCAATACCTTGATGACGTTTAACTTTCCAGCGGGTTATCCTAGGGTGACTAATGATACGTCTTTGCCTTTTTGGCTTAAGATTTGGTGTAAGATGATGTCGACTTTATTGTAAGATGGTGTAAGAGTTTACTTAGTTATCATGATTATTAGTTGGGTTCCTCATGATAAATATGTTCTATGAAAGCGCACAAAACTTTGATATAAATAGAAAAATGTTTTCTTGATAAGAAGTTTTAGGGTGACTACTCTCAACATGGGCATGGTCCTTCCTAAATTATACATAGTTGATTAGGCCATGTATAATTGAGGACTAACGATGCATTGCTCATTTTCGTCAAAATAGCGTTATGATTTCATGATATTTGTGAGAGTAACTTGCATAAATGATTAGGAAATTAAAGCAAAATTTGCGAAATTTTCAAAATACGATGATTTGATAGATAGTGGGTGTCATTGTGTTCCCTCTAAAGTACTACACGGTTTTCTTGATACTACAACTTCCAATACAAGCTAATACATAATTCTTAAAACAACGTATCTATGGGAAACGTCCGAGCTGACTGATGACTAAATCCTAGAGCTTCCTGAAGTTCTCTCGATCTTGTCGCTGTAACTCCTGAACTGAAGCCAACTGTCGCTCCATCTCCATACGAGCCCTTCTCTCCAGGATATGAGTAACCGTCTCGATAGCCTCCATGGTCCTAATCTTACCACGCAGAGAAGCATTCTCTACCTCGGCCATACTCATCCTGAATCTCAAAGTACTCATATCCTCCTCGATGGGCACCCCTTGCAAATGCTCATGAATGCCTCGAATAGCCTCCC
>BQNB010018350.1:40579-68425 GCA_026074375.1 Tanacetum coccineum
TTGGATTGCATCCATAAGACAAAAATTCGAAACCTAACACACAAAACAATACCCTACATTATTTAACCAAACTTAGTGCATAAATTATAAACTAGATTAAAAACTTTAAGATTTAACTATTTAAGAGACTAAACTAGGTTAAAAACTAACCTTTGTGTAGTAGGTTAATTGCGAAGAAGGTTGTGAAGTCTAAAGAAGTGCGTGGTTGTGAGGCTTTTAAAAATGGTAAATCGGATCTCAAACAAAAATTAAACTACACTTCATTTTTCTTTGAGAACCCAAATATTAGCTTTTATGGTGCATGCAATTAAGTTGGTGGGTGGCCTTTGTTTAATGTAGTGTAGCTGAGATCATTAAATCCCTAGAAAGACAAGTCGTTTTCTACTTGTGTTCAGCCTAGGCATGTGTTTTTGCGTACTTGAAAGCACAGAGAAAATTAATGGACGCAACAATACGAGCTATGTATATTTAATGGACACTTAAATTCGGAGCCCATGTACAACAACCAAACATAGCATTAGGTGTTTCAAAATTGATTGTATTTGGTGCCAAAGAGTATATTTGAAAAAACCCTAGAAATGGTTTTAAGACAGCCAAAAGAATGAAATATGGTGAGTCGAATTAATGAGAATAGTAATCTAGAGGCGAAAAATCTACCTAGAGGATACTAAGCCAAACACATATGTATCGAGAGGCGAAACTAAACTTGATCTCTACATACTCACTACCATGTATTGTACTAATATCACTCAATCTAACAAAACGTTTACGAGTGTATATGAATCACTTGACGTGTCATAGATAACAAGTCGATTGGGACCTCACATAAGAAATACTTCGTCATTCAAAAACAAATAGCCCCAAGAAGTAAGATCCAAAGCTAATGTAAATAAACATTTTCTCGAATTACTGCAATTATATGAACTTTGAAAAATTAGACATATCTCATAAAGTACCATCCTTAAACATTGAGGGCGGTTAGCATGTTCTCTTTATGTGGAATCTCAGACAAATATCGATGTATAAACGTACACATAATGTAACAAACGACAAAGCTTCTTGTTCACATTACACCTACAAATCTTCAAGACATCTACGACTGTTTTCCATACACATACCAAGGCATCAACATTTCCAAAATCATTAAGCAAGTATCCATTATACGTGCATCATGTGAAAAGCAAGCTGATACAACCCGTGTGCATCGCACGGGTCTGCATGCCTCGTGTTATAAAATAAAGAAGATTTGTCATAAAGTCTTGTGACATAAAGATTTACGTGTATCTTTCACACAAGCAATCACAACATCGGGTCACACAAATTAAGATGCATCAGTTAAAGATTTATATAGAATGGTAAACGCGAAAAATAATATGTGTTTGCATAAGTTTATTTAATTTATGTGATTTGTGAGAGAGATGATTCCATAAAGTGACACTAAAATGATAGTAAATGAGTGATTTTTGGTGAGGACTACGCCTAGTTAGCCAGGATACGTTGTGATAATGGTTGCTAAAGGCCCGATGCATGCGCGAACCAATACATGCAAAGGTCTGAATCTTTATTGCAATTAACAGTTCATCGAATCTATGGCTAACAACATATACGTTGACAAACTTTCATCTAAGTTGAATAAACTTCTTTCATGGCCAACTACTTCTTCATGTAAGAAGCTAGTCATCAATATACACAACAACACCAGCTATGTATATTTAATGGACACAAAAAATAGTAGCCCATGTACAACAACCCAACATTGCCTTTATTTAATTGTAGGTGTTTCAAATTTGATTTCTTTTGCTGCCAAAGAGTACATTTGAAAAACCCTAGAAAGGTTTTAGAATGAAATATGGTAGGTTGAATCAATGAGAATAGTAATCTAGAGGTGAAAAATCTACCTAGAGGATATTAAGCCAAACACATATGCATCTAGAGCCGGTTCTAGACGCGATCTCTACATACTCAATTCCACGTATAGTACTTATATCAATGAAGCCTAACAAACATTTCCAAGTATATATGAATCACTTGACGTATCATAGAGAACAAGTCGATTGGGTACCCACATAAGAAATTCTTCGTTATTAAAAAACAAATAGCCCGAAGAAGTGAGACCCAAAGCGAATGTAAATAAACATCTTTTCGACCATACGGATTTTCCACTCATCACCCAAAGGTCGAATGTATGATTGATGCTCGATCTTGTTCCGCAAACAAAGGCATCCATCTATTAATCCTAGATGATTACTGTGATTATAAGCTTTGAAAAGTAGACGTATCTCCAATACAAATATCCATATACAAATGTACGCACAATGTAAAAAACGCAAAGCTCGTTGTTCTCTTATAAACCTACCAAACTTCAAGACATCTACGGTTTCACCATAGCCAAATCCATACACATAGGTCATGTGGTGGTGATATTCAGAACCTTGACTTAGTATTTGTTTATATATATTTTTTTTGTTCAAACACGTCGTGAAGAAAAACATAGTTTCATACAAACCAATATACATATCATGTTTCATGGTCGATATACAAATAGATGAATCTACTGTAGTCATAGCAGTCGTAACATCTGATATAGTATTGAACTTAAATTTAGAGGTATCTCCACAAGGTTTCAAAATACATTTTTGAGAAGAGAGAGTAATAGATGGTTGCAAGAGATAACTGGTTTATGATCAACTTGCTTGGGGATACATTATTCTAGAAGGGGTTTGCCACATAATTCAAAGATAGCTATTTAATCGAGTGGTCTCCCTTGTATCAGTGTCCTAAAGTATTGAGCTTCTAACTTAAATATATTAGCAAACAAATACATGGCAGACCACTCATTAAATAGCGATCTTTTATTTTCCTTAAGGGGCATGAGAAGATCTTCTGCTTCCAACACGAGGCTGACTCACTAAAGTCTACTAAATGGTAAACAAAAACAACAAGATAATAACAATAATAATGAAGTGAACCCCCAAAGCCAAAGCAATAATTGAGATAAAAAAATTGAAGACAAGCAGATCTATTTCAATTCTTTTTTTAACTCTCTCTTTCCCTCACACAAAAGAACACACAAACTCGTTTATAGATTGGATTCAGAATCACTAACATTAGCAAGTTTTAAAAAAGTAAAATATAAGATATACTTACCCTTATTGTTTGAAGATTGCGACCTTTTAGGCGTTTGTATTTTTACCCTTAAGATTCCTTATAACATCGCAATTTGATTCCCCATATTGTGCAACACCGTAAGGCAGCTTCATCCTGCTTACTCCAATCCATGTGTTGTTGTTTTACCCTTTTTCTGGTTCAACTTCTTTTTATTTATCTGGATTTGTTTTCTTTTATTGCTTTCTTCCTCTTTTTTCTTTTTAGGATGCTATAAATAATAATAAGAAATGCACAAAAGCTTTTAGATATATAAAACTAACCATATTATGAAGGTAGTCTAAACCACACGTTGAAATAATCCTCATTTTCCAATCATTCATTCTTAACACAGTCTTGGATTGCATCCATAAGACAAAAATTCGAAAAATAAAAGTACTGAATTCGTTGACTAAGAAGTAAACTGAGATTAAAAAGTAACCTTTGTGTAGTAGGTTTTGTATGTGTTCAAGAGAAATTGTTGTGTTTGAGACCAACAAACATAATAAGCATTTTATAAAGGAAAGAAGGTATGTAAAATGTATAATCAATAAGAATGCCTTAAATTTTGTTTAAAAAAGTACACAAGTTAGATATGTGTTATAAATGTTATAAAAATAGAAGATGTGTCATAAAGTCTTGTGACAAAGATTTGCGTGTATATTTCACACAAGCAATCAAAACATCGGGTCACACGAAGATGCATCAAAGATTTGTGTGCTTATCATTTACGAGTTATATTTCATAAGCTCATTTTTTTGGCTTCTTTTGAGATTTGTGTGTTTATATAAGTTTTTATGACATGATAAACTTGTATAAGCTATAAGTCCCAAAATAAGAAGAAAAAAAATTAAGTGTATAAAACATAAACCGAAAACAGATTACATCGCAGGCTCTGAATAAGCTTAAAAACAACCCCTCATTTGAAATTTTACACTTTTAAAAAACATTTTCGCATGCATGTATGATATAGTGAAAATGAGGAAGGTTGTTACAAATGTTGCTATACTAGAGGCATGCTGCATACATGAACACATGCACGCAAAGGTTTGAATCTTTCATCTCGATTGATAGCTTATCGAATTTATGGTCAACTACTTGTTCATGATGAGGGTAAGATGTCATCAATATACATAACTACACCAACTATTTATCTCTAAAGGACGCTTATATTAAGAGCCCATGTACAACAACTAAACATAGCCTTTATTTAATCCTAGGCTTTTTTCAAATTTGAAATCTTTTGTTGTATTAATTTTATGTTCGAAATAAACCCCACAATTCCACTAAGCCTTACCTATCGTTTTTCTTTTACTTTGACACTTGCAAGTGTTTTTTTCTTTATCTTAAGTAGCATATACATTGTAGTGGTATTTTAAGGTGGGATGAATAAATGAAATCAGTAATCTAGAGGATATTAAGCCAAACGCATATGCATCTAGATCGAGGAGAAATTACACATAATGTAATAAAAGACAAAGCTCGTTGTTCTCTTATAAACCTACCAATCTTCAAGACATCTATGATAGCGTCACCGTAGCCAAATCCATATACATAGGTCTTGTGGTGGCGATATTGAGAGTCTTGACTTAGTATTTATTATAATTATTATTATTTTTTGGTTCAAACACGTCGTATAGTGAAACAAAGTTCAAACAAACAAATTTAGGTATAATGTTTCATGGTCGATTTAGAAATAGAGGGATATTGAAATGATTATGAAAATATAATAACACAAATCTTGAATCCCAGTTCAAGATTAATACAACTCTCTAAAGAAAATGAGTGAATCAAATCAAGTTACCCTAGCTACTCTGAAGTAAGTCTTATATCTAATTGGTAATAGTCTTATTACAATGAACAAACTTAAGTAGAGGTATGAACAGCTTTTGAGAGATAGAAGAGAGATATTAGGGTTATGACTTTTAGTCATAACCATGAGCTTTTATAGCCGGCTAGGAAACACCAAATGATAAGTTTAGTCTTTCCAATATCAACAGCTTGCCACTTTAACTCTAAACATCTTAATCTGAAAATAGAAAATGACACAATAAGTCCCTCAAGTTATAAAACTCAGAATAAGATTATATTTCAATACCTCCTTTAATCTTATTCTCAAACAGATCAATGAGATTCATCTTAGAACAAAGCAAAATGTGTTGTTTAATGTCTAATTCCTTTGTTTGAACATTTGCAATTTAATTTGCAGTTTCTATTTTCTCAGTTTTTATAACCCCAACAAGAATTTTTTCTCTTACAAAATGTAAGTCAATTTTCAAATGTTTTGTTCTTTCATAGAAAATGTGTTTTTGGCCATGGAGGTTCACTTGCGATGACTTCAGGCTATCCAGAAGGATAGTCGCCCTGAGATTAGTCGGCTTACAATGTCAAGTCGGAACCCAAGTACACAAAAAAAAATGGGATTAACAACAATCTTAATTGTTAAGTTACAAAACACTTTAACTTGTAACAAATTGTTACATTTTAAATCTTTAAAAATCTTCAAAATCCAAATAACCTAAGAATTTAAAGAAGCAAGAGTTCTATACTCTACTTCGGTAGAAGAATTATATATAGTGTTTTGTTTCTTACTCTTCCAGAAAATAAGAGATCCATTCATAAAAATACAAATAGACCTTCTGACCTTCTGACTTTCTTGTATCATTACATCTTGCCCAGTCTATATCTGTCTATATCTGTGTATGCTTTTAAATTAATACCAGGTGTGGATTGTTTAATCATATTTATACTTTAACCTAGGGTACCTGATAACATTTAAAGCATATTTCAAATGATTTTTAAAAAGACTATGCATAAATTGACTAAGACAAGATACAACATAAGTAATGTCAGGTCTAGTAGTACTCAAGTAAATGAATTTACCAATTAACTTTTGAAAATCAGTAATATTCTCAAGTAAGGAATCCTCGTCTTTTGGTTCACTAGACAAAGAAATATTAGGCTGCATAGGAATATAAGAAGGTTTACTAGCAAGCAAACCTAAGTCATCAATAAGCTCAAGGTAATATTTCCTGTGATTCAAACATATACCACTAGAAGCTTCTAAAACTTCAATTCCAAGAAAATATTTTAATTTTCTCAATTCTTTAATCATGAATTTAGTTTTAAGAAACAGCTTAAGCTTATTGATCTTAGGTAAACTGTTTCCAATGATAATAATATCATCAACATACACAAGCTTATAACTTGGACTTCAAAGAAAGGTAAGTATACAGATAAGTACATTTGTCCTGACAATGAGAAGCTTACACCTTCTCGGACAAGAATTGATTCATCTCGACATTTAAAGTATTTGAGCTTAAATAAATGATTTTTAAATTGTTGAACACAATTTTTCAAGAGTTTATCAAAAAATTTGTTCAAAATCTTTTAAAATTATGTGTTCAACACTCCATTCCTCAGTAAATCCTTTGACCGATATCTATTTTTAAGGGAGAGCTTTCAAAATCGAAGTTTTAATGTTTGTGGACATAAAATTTTAAGGTTATTTTTTGTGTCTCCAAAACATGTAATCTTTGAGTATAATTTTTCAAGAATTTTCATTGAAAATTCAAAATCATTCAAAATAATGGGCTCAACACTCATTCTGTCGCTCAATATAATTGTGGTATCGAACAACTAAAAGCTATGACACGCATGTATATGATTGAGGGAGAGTATAGCGAAAAATGAGTTTAAACAAAAGGAAATTCTTCAAAGATAAAAATAGTGGCCTGGTGATCATCCATTTTAGATATAGACACACTTTGACTACAACTAGCTTTTGAATTTGTTTAAGACATTCCAAAAGTTCTAATAATAATCGTGCATAAACCATTAACTCTCATATGCTATTTTTTAGAGGGAGAAAAACCATATTAAAAAGTGACCGTCTTTGACTCAATTGTGAAATCTTTTCTCCTTGTGCAAAACTCATTCATTTATGATGCACATGTGTAGGGGAGCATGTCTTAAAAAGATGATACTTTTAAAGTGGGAAAAGTTTTGATTAATCTAAAAAACACTTTGATTAATTTAAATAGTTTTTATGGTTTCGATCTTAATACCCAACAACCAATAATTTCATGACGATGATGAAGTTATAAGGTAGTTAGCTTAGGTATTATCCCATGATCTAACTACAACTGGAGGGATCTACCCAGGGACATTCCATTAGATAGATTAGAAGTCCTTAGGTAAGATGGAGTTGAATGAGAATATAGGAAAAATGTTGACTAAGAAATGGGTTATCAACGAAACAAACACTGCATGGTGATAATAATGATATGTTGGTAAACATTGAAGGGGTAGAAGAATGAAAAAGAAATGTGAAGTAAAGGGTGAAAAGAAAAAAGCTATCCACACAACTAGGTAGAAACCGGGTCAATACATAATGTATCAAATATCACAAAGATGATATTTGTTATTGAAGACAAGACATAATGGACCGAGTGATGCAATGCACAATCCTTCCCATCAACTCAAGTTCCTCTCAACAGATTCTTGTTTCAATTGTCACGGAGATTAACTTGTTATCTATTGACTTTCTCACTCCAAGATCGTTCATATTGAAAAGGTGGCAGTCTGCTCTAGCCTTCGCTCACTAAAATCAAAACGCACTTATTGAGTCTAGAGCCAAAAGAGATTAATTTATAGATCTGTTTAGGACAAAATTCGAAAATACACTTGGTATTTACAATAAAGAACACAAGTTATAACAAAGAGTCCTACGCATTATCATCAGATCTTGCAATTATATTCAGAGTGATACTTTTTATTATTTCATAGTGACGAATAGAAATCCTTCTAGTGTCAACATCAAACAATACTACGGTAGGTGACATGGGCGATCTTAAAAAATATCAAACATGTGATAACTGGAAATCCAAAGCTATCCAAGTTTATAGATTTGACAGCAAACACCTAAAGTTGTTGTTGCTGGCTTCACAGTTTGCAACAATTACTCACCTATATTCGTCTGTTATATTAACTTTATAGGGAATCCGGATATAGGAACGGCTATGGAATATTGAAAAATGTCGTTAGCGTCTCTTGACGTGTCCGTTCTAGATAAACCACACTTAAAGCTGGAAAACATGTTAAGGAGATTCATTCATGAATCGAATCCTGAAGACGCATGTATCAATGATGGCGTACCCACCTCATTCCAACGCCGTCATATTCATAGCCACATACTCATCCTCAAACCTTCAAAGATTTAAGTGTCAAAGATGAAAGCTCGAAAAAAAAAGATACACTTTTGCAGCTTTGATAATCAAAGAACTCCTTCAAAGTCATCAAGATTATTGTAGCACCCCGCCTTACGCAGACTACAATATTGTCCGCTTTGCCCCCGGGCTCACGGATTTGCTTTGTGGCGCTCAAGTGAAGACTTCCCGACAGGTCACCCAAGCTAGTACTACTTTCACATGAGCACGCTTAACTGCCAGTTCCTAGGGACTCCACTCACAATAGACCACAAAACGCGTTGTGTCATTGTAAAGCGAATGTTATCTTATGAACCCAGCATTTCTCTAGGTCACAGCCGATGTGGGATTTGCCTAAGGTGTCACAATCACCCCCCCCCCCTTAAGGACTCATCGTCCTCTATGAGGTTTGCATCACCATCCCGAACCGCTCAAGAATGGCTCTGATACCACTTGTAATACCCCGCCTTACTCAGACCATAATATTGTCCGCTTTGCCCGTAGGCTTACAGGTTTATTTTTGTGGACCTCGTATGAGACTTCCCGGTAGGTCACCCATACCAGTTCTACTCTCATACGAGCATGCTTAACTGCCAGTTCCTAGGAACCCCACTCGCAGTAGACCACAAAACACGTTGTGTCATTATAAGGTGGATGTTATCTCATGAACCCAGTATCTCTCCAGACCACAACCGTTGTGGGATTTGCCTAGGGTGTCACGATCAGCAGGCACACGGCTTTGTTTTTGTGGCCCTCGTGTGAGACTTCCCGGTAGGTCACCCATACCAGTGTTACTCTCACACGAGCACGCTTAACTGCCAGTTCCTAGGAACCTCACTTGAAGTAGACCACAAAATGCGTTGTGTCATTGTAAGACGAATGTTATCTTATGAACCCAATATTTCTCCAGGCCACAGCCGATATGGGATTTGCCTAGGGTGTCACAATTATGATCAAGTCAAAAGGTCTACATTGAGGTAAATTGTTAGCTTTCAAGACACATATGAGTATGTTGGTCAAATGAATAAAGCTAATCTTTAAAAGACAAATCAAGATGCATTCAAGGCAAGTAATGATGAAAGATTCCAAACACAAAGTCAAAAGACAAAAGACAAAAGACAATGAAAAGATCAAGATCACAAGAGCATGATTGGAAAAAAGAGAACTAGCAGAATTATTACATGAACAAGACTCAAGATCAAGATAAAAAGCATTAAAGATTAATATCCAAGGTCGCAAAGAGAGATCTCTATGATCACCCTTTAGGGGGAGATTGTTAGAAATGCAGAAAGTGTTGATCATTAATAGAGATCTCAATGATCGTCCCTTAAAGGGAGATAGTTAGGAATTCAATTTTAGTGAAGTGATAACCATTATCGATCTCTCGAGTCTTATAATAAATAG
The DNA here is from genome assembly GCA_026074375.1 of Tanacetum coccineum. NCBI lineage: Eukaryota > Viridiplantae > Streptophyta > Magnoliopsida > Asterales > Asteraceae > Tanacetum > Tanacetum coccineum. Next base: position 50,335 of record BQNB010018350.1, read on the forward strand.
ATATATAGTAAGCGCGTAACGGTTAGTGAAATATACGTAGTTACGTGAGTACATGGGATAGTAAGTGAATCTATCCACGTCACCCCATAAGGAAAAGTGTAGGGAGAGCCTTAACCTATAAAAAGACCCTCCCACCTCATGAATGGGTGTGTGAGTGTGTGTTATATAAGTGTGTAAGAGAATACTCTCTCCATCCTTAAGAGAAATAAACAAAGATATTATCCAAAAACCTCCACCATTCTCTTTCCCTCTTTTATTATTCTCTAGTGTGTGAATTCCTATAAGAAATAGTGTTTCCTACAATGTCTTACTAGTTTTCTCATATAGCATCCTAAAGTAACTCCTAGATTTCTGGATAGTAGATTCTTAAGCAACTCTTTTCTTATAGGGTGTTGCAACATATTCGTTCGCTTTTCTAGTAAGTTTCCTAGTACTAAAAGCATTACATTAGGTTTCTTAGTTCTAGCATTCACGTCATGGATAAAACATAGAAACACAACTATCATGGTTTGAATTAACCATACATTTGCTACAAGTAACACAAACAACTTTAACATTCGTAGTCTTAGACTTTTAATGCGGCGGATTGCAACACTGAAGTTTTACAATCTTTCTGGGCAGGGTACCTAATCGTTGTAGTGTAGTATAAGTAAGACTCGGGGGACTGATCATTCTCTAGGGGAATAGTTTGGGTAGGCTGAAATCGAATGTCACTAAGATCCAAGGGTCGAGGGAAGATTATGTTTTGTATTTTTTTATATTTTATGAAAGCAAGTAAAATCTTAGGTTTAAAAGGGGGTTTGATTTATCTAATTAAGTACTAATATACTTTTAATCTAATCTAATTATGAGGAAACTCGTATAGGTAAACAAACGTGCTCACTTAATCATGCACTACTCCTTAGATGCTCTTCCTAATACTATTATCCATCACCCTTGCGATGTGCTGTGTAAGTATTTCCTAATTCATAAGTGAGTCGCCAAACCCTCTTTCTATGTGATAACCAATAGGACAACACACGAGTAAGGTAGTATGAATACTATTACAAGGCTCATAAGGGTATATCATACGCAATAAAACACTTAAAAGGAGATCAACCCTATAAAAGCAAGGTAGTATGAGGACTATTGCAAAGGTATCCTTTCTACATAATCATGTTTCCCTAGACGTATTCGCGTTCAATAAAAGCTAGTTTTCTAGAGCCTAATGCACCCACCATCAACAAGAAGCAATAACTAAAGGAATTACAAGCTAAGTTTCATGCAATCATAAACAAACACTAATAAATTTAGCCTAACATGTTAATTGAAAGCGAAGTACAATTAATCAAACAATACATAGACATATCAATAGATTAAAGGGATAAAGTAACTTCACTTCAATAAAACATGGACTTATGATGATTACAATAGGGTTATAAAACCCAAAAAACACCAAAAAAACGTCTGCTATAAATTATATAATCATTGCTCTAAGAAAAATATATATAACATAGAAAATTAGGGCTATATTTATAGGAAAACAATCGCGACGGCGTCGCTTGTTAATTACGACGCCGTCAAGCCGCCGAATCTTCTTCGGGCTTCTTTAAGTCGGCTACTTTTGACGCCGTCACAAAAGATCCTGACACCGTCTCTTGAGCATCTCTGACGCCGTCACAAGAAATTGTGACGCCATCTCTACATATTGTATGGATTTTTGTGATCGAATTCCCTATAGAGTTGTAATCTTGTCTGTTTCTTCTCAAATTGTGTCCAACTCACGTGTATTTCCTCCTTTTGCCATCCAAATGCTAAAAAAAGGAAAAGAAACGATTAAGCATGTATTTTAGGATATTCGCATGATTTAGGGGGTTAAATGGTGTGATAACCGATAACTTGTCCATGGTTAAGTATTATAAAATATAGTGATTTTCTGTCGGATTCTTTTAATTTTGTTAGCTTTATTGGTAGAAAGCTAAAATGTTGACTTCGGTTGATTCATTTTGCGTGAAACGATTACGGATTAACCGGGTGTTGAGAGAGTTTTGAGTTCCGTAAGTGAATCACTTTTGATTTATCTTTCTGTAGCAGAGTGTTTATGTTGTCATTTTATGCGTTCCGGGACGTTTTCTGGTGTTCCGCGAAATTGTCACGCAGCGCGTACCGGCACGATAGTTAATTTGGGAATGTGTTTAAGTAACTTTAGAAGAGCGTTTAATAAATTTATTGGTTAAGTAAATTCATATTTTAAAATAACATGGTCTAAGTACGTAAAACGTGAAGGTGTGAGTTAAAAGTTATCAGAAACGGGCGATTCTGTGAAATTTGAGTTAAGTGCATATCGATCGTAAAAGTGAAATTTGTGAACGAAGGCTAAAGTGATAAGATGTATTTTTGAAGTCGAGAAACTTTTAAACTTGAGAGAAAGGTTTCGGTTTGATTTGAAATAACCTCGTATTTTGGTCCCGACACGTCCGTTAAATATCCAAAATGAATTTTGGAAATTTTAAGATGGAAATATGTCGTGTAAATAATCTAGGTTATTGGAAAAATGTTTTTAAGAGAAATAAAAATACTACGGAGCTTTGAGAAATATTTTAAAGTCAAAGATTCTGAGTTTTACGCGAACCCGACATGAAAAGAAGCCATCCCGAGCCACCTAGGATCCTTGGCCGGTTAGAGGGTATCAAAAGGAGACAATAAGGCTTAATTCTAGCTACTTGGTCCTTGTATGGTACATAACATATTTGTCACTATCTTTAACATTCATTCATGCACCATTTCAAAATCAATCAAACAAAACTCTCTTTCTTTTTCTCCTCTTAGTTTCGGACGCAAGCCACAAGGGTCAAGAAACATATTTTTTTTGAAGATTTAACAAGAACACAGGGTTAAGAAACACTATCGGGTTGATCCTAGTGTTTGGGTTATTGATTAAACTACGGTTGGGTAGTCGGTTTCGCATTCTTCTTGCATTTCAAAACCCTTTTGGTAAGTTTTCTAAAAACTAAAAATAGTTGTACTTTTATGATTGTTGCGATGAGCTTATGTTAGTTGTACAAGTCGTTTGTTAAAAATCGAACACAAAATTTGAAATGAAAAGAAATAGGGTGCGTTTGGTTGGCGTGATCACAAAAGGGAAAGAACAAAAAATGGTAACTTTTGTGTCATCGTTGTGGTGGTAAAATTTACCTTTGAGTTAAGTGCTTATTAGGGTCTGTTTTTGAAACTTTGCTTAAAAATAAGCTAGTTAGATCTTATTTGGCTTTTGGGCTATGTTTGTTTGGGCTCGGCCCAACCGGTGGTTAAGGCAAAAGGTATTGGGCTTGGCCCAATACCATTCGGCTTATTTGGTTTTGAGCTTATTAGGCTTCGGGTTATTTTGGTTATTTTCGGCTTATAATCGAGCTTATAGCTTATTTATCATGGGCTTATGCTAGTTTCAACTTATATTGGCTTATGGTTTATTTGTTTCGGTGTATAATGGCTTATATGGATTTAGGCTTATCGAGTTTTGGCTTAGTTTTTTTCGAGCTTATTTTAGTTTCGACTTATATTGGCTTATGGCATATTTTGGGCTTCGGCTTATTTATTTGGGCTTATTTGGGTTTCGTCATGTTGGATTTGGCTTATTTGGGCTTGTGGCTTTTGAATTCGGCATATTGGTTTATCGGTCCCATTTTATTTCGGCTTATGAGTTTTGGTTTATGTAGGACTTTATGCTCATTTTTTTTGCTTATATATATATATATATATATATATATACACATAAAGTTTTGTGCTTATAATTTGACTTTGATCCAAGGAGGTAAATACTAATATATATTTTTGTTAACGGGCTAACTTTAAAACTTATATATTCGACCACTAAGGCCTAATTAAGCAAATATCAATAAATTTAATACTTTAAGGCAGGTATTAAAAAGATGACACGTGTTCGTGTTAATTTTGGAAAGGTCGTTGGAAGAGAATGCATTATTATTAAGAGTATTATATGAGATATAGAATTGGCGTTTTGTCGGAAGATGGTGACAATTGGAAATAGAGTTAAATTTGAGAATTTGGAAAATTGTTTTTGAAATAGATTTTCGAAGATCTTAGGAAATGTTGTACACAACGAACGGGTCATGCCGAAATTTTGTAAAAATCCTACACTAGAAAATATTGTGGAAAAAACTTATTTTTGTGAGTCGATTACGGCCAAGTGCCGAAAAAAGTGGGGGTTTTTAATAAACTTTAGGAATTGGAATTATAACATCCAAACTGGTAGATAAAATGACAAGATTTTAAATATGGTCGTTCCATGCCGAGAAAAGCCGAAAATATTAATAAAATATTGTTAATTTTATTTAAAATGTTTATAAGCTTATAATTATATATATATACATAAAATATATAATATATATATATATACAGTATATAATATAATAAATATATATAAATGTATATATAATATAATATATATTACATATATACGTAATATACATATACATATATATATATACATATTCATATACATATATATAGAAACACATATATAGTCTAATATATATTATAGTATAGAATATATATTTAAATATAGTATATAGATATATATATAGACATAAATGAACATTTCCCGTAATAGATACATTCCCTAAACATACTATATATATATATATATATATTATAATAAATATATATAATATATATATAATATATATTATGTATACAGTACCTATATATAATGTATATCGACACACCCACACATAAATATATAATATATATATATATATATGTATAGTATAATACATTAGTTTATACTGTATTAATCATAAAACATATATATATATAATAATAAATAGATATATGTAATCGATATTTAATATATATACTAAATATATCTATATATATATATATATATATAAATATAAATATTATAAATATATATATATATATAATATATATATATATATATATATATGTATACATCAATATATATATATATATATATATATATATATATATATATATATAGATATGTTATATATAATATTATAACATAGTACATATACTATATATATATATATGTGTGTGGTGTATATATATATCGTATCTATTACGGGAATGTTAATTAATTTATTTTCGATCTTTGAATTCATACTCATTTCTCGTCGGATTTCCCTAGATTGTTTGGACAATTGTTTCGTTACGGATGTGTTTTGAGTATTTTGTGTTGATGTGGCACATAGCCTAAGTGCACCGAGTTTTTTTACGTAGTTACCACACAACCATGATACCAAAACATTTTGAATGAGAATGAGATTTTAAAACGAGAATAAGAAATTGGTGTGAGTAAAGACGAACACTTGTACAATAAGGCAATTTGTACATTAAATATTAATGAGGTGAAATTTATGATTAGGTCGTGGCCGGGTATCGTAGTGCGTTGTAAAGGTTATTTGGTTCGTTGTGTAGAGATTGTTTATGCATTCTGACATAAAAGATTTAAAAAGTGGGGCTACGAGAACTCACCTCGACAGATGGTATTTTCTTGTATCTAGTGCAATGTGAATCATTATGTCGCATTCTCGTGTTTCCGCCGCTGACGGGGTGTGACAGATTGGTAATCAGAGCCAAGGTTATAGAGAATGCTTTTTTTAAAAGAAAACGCAACCTCGAGCTTGATAAAAGTTAACTAGCCTGAGAGGTTCATATATTTTCCTAAATTACGCATAACCTGATCAACTATGCTTAATTCACAAAGGACTATGAAACGATGGTGGTAGTTTTCTTAAATTATGTTAGGGGAAAGGGAAGGAATATGTGAAGTCTAAGACCACCTGAAAATGAATTGACCTTGAACGTACATATTGTGTAACATGTACCTTCACGTGCTAATGTGGTATGAGAATGCTTAGATTGTTGTTGATTTCTAAGTGCTTGCCATGCTGCCTTAACTGTATTACATGATGCCCTGAAAGCCTTAGCAGATATATTGTTGGTAGCGATGTTGATTGAGGACGTGTCTTTGGTAGTTATGTTGTTGCATTGCATGAGGCCCTGAGGCGCTTGTGCTGTATCGAACCTTGTTGGTACTTGTTAGCCGTTCATAGCTCTTGATATAACTGTTATATATACAGGAGTATATATATAATGATGCCCTGAAGTGCTTATTATGTGTAGAACCTTGTTGGTGCTTCTTTGTCGTTCATACCTCTTGGTATGTTTGATATATATATATATATATATATATATAATATAATAATATAATATATATTATATTACATGATATACGTTACGAAAACGACAAATTTCAAATGTAATGTTGATTATATATATAAAAATATATATGTAAAGCATTGTGATGCAGGTAATTTGAGTAATGATATTTTGTAAAGGTACTTATACCCTTATCGTGTTAGCATAGGTCATGTCTACCCCAGCTTATGTTGATTCGAAGACTATCACCCAGGCTGACGGAGCTCAGAGCTCCCGAGTGCCCGTCCCATTACCTGATGACCCTTATGTAGCGGTTAGGCAGGCACAGTTAGTTGATACAGATACTGAGTCAGACCTAGAGGAGGCTCCGCCAGAGGCAGAGGAGTCGCAGCCATTAGGTTCTAGAGTACCCCTTATGAGTGAGGAGTTTGAGGCTTTTGAGCCGTCAAGTACTAGGACTGTTTCATTACATTCTTTAGTTTCATCGGATTCCACTGCACCATTGTCACCCGATCATTCACTTACTCATGTTTCACCTACCCCTACACCCACCCGAGTTTTGTTCCACCATGGGACCGCACGTATGGCCGTGCATACTCAGCCGACCCTATCCCCAGGCATGTCAGCACAAATAGCGGAGGCAGCTGCTTTGTCCCTATCTTCTTTCCGTAAGAAGTATAGATCCTCTTTCGAGACACCATCACCATTATCATCTCTGACCCTTTCAGTATGGAAGAGGTATTGGGGTACATCTAAGCTCATTGAAGATACTGAGGGTGAAAGCTCGGAGCCAGATTCTGAGGGATAGGGATCAGAGGATGAGAGTTCAGATTCAAATGACAAGAGAGAGGGTCAGGTTTTAGATGATGAGGGTCAGGGTTTAGATGATGAGGGTCAGGGTTTAGATGATGAGGGTCAGGGTTTAGATGAATAGTGTTAGGGTTTAGAGGATGAGGGTCCTTGTCTAGAGGAAGAGGAGGAGGCTGCACTTAAGGGTCAGCAGCAGGCAGTTCTGGTTGTTGATACAGCCATGAGCGAGCCTTTAGGTCTTGGATACGAGGCTGCTAGGCGTCGTGCCCTTGAGTCAACTGAGGAGATAGCACCTAGTACGTATGAGGTAGGGCAGAGCTCTAGGTTTGTGCCAGAGCATGAGGGAGCAGAGAGGTTATCTGCATTTAGACAGCCCACTCTTGTTACATGGGTAGACCCTACAGATGGCAGAGTTTACACTGACATTCTGACTTATGCACCACCCGCTGCACATGTTCAAACACCGCCATCTCTTGAGTGGTCGCTTGGTTCCTTGCCAGTTTCACCATCATCCCTAGTAGTTCCATCACCTATAGCTTCGCCAGTGGCTACTCCAGCAGCCACCATATCGGTAGATAAGGATTAGTTTTTAGAGGTAGGGGCACAGTTAGAGCTTTACGGGAGCAAATAAGGATTAGTTTTTAGAGGTAGGGGTGCAGTTAGAGCTTCACAAGAGCATACTCCATGATCACACTCGGCGTCTGGATGCGCTACCACATACTTTGTTTAAGGGTTATGACATGGATTTGAAGGAGTTGTATACTAGGTCAGGGGCAATTAAAGATGAGATCTTTTCGTATAGGTATAGGTTTAGGAGTTTAGAGCGGGAGCAGGAGAGAGATACGATGACATTTAGTGCTATATGGAGGCCGGTATTAGCTTTAGAAAGTGGGTTGTGGTTTGAATATCATTTAATGATATTCAAATGTGTTTTGAACTGTTTTCTGAACTGTGCGAAATGTGGTTGTGGTTTTTGGGACAATTTATGCGCGTATGACTGATATGTGAATGATATGTGTTAGTATGATATGCTGTGTGGAACTTTCTGTGTGGAACTTCTGTGTGGGACTTGTGAACTTCGCCCTATATATAGCTCCAGCTGGTAGGCTTTAGGTGCGGTAAGAGATTCAGAGTTGCGACCCTAAGAGTGGTGGTACACATTGGTGATAAAACTAGCGAGGATGCTAGGTCTTGGTACATGATTAGCGGGGATGCTAATTTATGGGTTTGTAATTGTTTGCATATATTCTCTGTCATATAGCCCAATTGTCTAACTATTTGAGATATTGGCACAATGACTGGGTTTCCTTCAAACCTATGAGCTCATCAATATTATTGTTGACGTTGTGGAGTATCATTTTTCAGGTGTGTTTTGATAATGGTAAATGGATGGTTTTGGAGATTAAAGATGTGCACCCTTGGGGATTTGGGATTTAAGACTAGGGTCTTACATATCAAGATTGAAACATGAAATCTTTGTAAATTAAATTTTTGTAAACTTCAGATGGTATTTTCTTGTATCTTGTGCAATGTGAATCATTATGTCGCATTCTCGTGTTTCCGCCGCTGACGGGGTGTGACAGATTGGTAATCAGAGCCAAGGTTATAGAGAATGCTTTTTTAAAAAGAAAACGCAACCTCGAACATGATAAAAGTTAACTAGCCCGAGAGGTTCATATATTTTCCTAAATTACGCATAGCCTGATCAACTATGCTTAATTCACAAAGGACTATGAAACGATGGTGGTAGTTTTCTTAAATTATGTTAGGGGAAAGGGAAGGAATATGTGAAGTCTAATAACGACCTGATACAGGAATATGACCAAGAACGTACATATAGATGTAACATGTAACCATCACCGTGCTAATGTAGGTCTGAGAATGCTTAATGTTGTTATTTACTAATTGCTTGGCCATGCTGCCTTAACTGACTTAACATGATGCCCTGACAGGCCTTAGCAGATTATTGTTGTAGCGATGATATTGAGGACTGTGTCTTTGGTATTATGTAATGTTGCATTGCAAGAGGCCCTGAGGCGCTTGTGCTGTTCGAACCTTGTTGTACTTGTAAGCCGTTCTTCAGCTCTTGATATAACTGATATATAAATACCGGTAGTATATATATAATAATAAATATATATATCTATATATAATATATATATAATATAAATATATATAATCAAGATGGGTTCTAGGTGTAAAACCATTATTTTGCTAGAAAACTCAGAAAACCAAACATATGCCCTAAAAAAAAATCAAACAATATGCCCTAGTTTTTAGGGCATCTGTTTGTTTTTTTTTTTGTTTTTACAGAGTGTAAATCGAGGCCATATTTGCCTGAAAAAAATAATTTTTAGCTTGAAAAAATTAGGGTATCTGTTTGATTTTTTTAGGGCATTTTTTTGGTTTTTCTAGTGTTTTCTGGTTTTCCACCAAAATAAGTTTTCCTCATGAACCCATCCCTATATATCTATATATATATATATATATATATATATATATATATATATATATATATATATATATATATAGCGAGACTTTATTTTCAACATCATTTTAAGTGCGAGAACTATCAAAAACATACATGCACGGCTTCAATAATCGTATTTCTGCACATATGTTCTAAAAAGAACAAATACTTTAAAAAAAACATATTTGTTCTAAAGAATTTGATGGGACTATGAAACTTACCTGATGCTCAGCTACTTGACAGAATCTTGCAAACAATCTAAACATAACTAAAACACAAGTTACACTTGGTTAGGCTAAATGACCCAGCCAACGTAACAATCATATGATGGAATTATAAACCTTATACTAAGTTTATAATCATTTAAATACATCCCCCATATCATTTTCATACCCTGTATAACCTTAACCATTAACTTCCAATTTTACCGCTTCTAACTAAATTTTGTAGTCACTTTATGAACACAAATAAAATACTAAAACACCTAATTGATGTTTCTCCTTACATCCCCTAGCTCCCCAATAAGCTATGAGCTAGTGTGATTTGTTAGAAAAAATAATATTAAGTGGAACTATTTTATAAAAATTCATCATTACAAAGTACTTAGATTCAGACCTGAACAATACACCAAAAAGTTAAACATCCTTAAGAATACCTAGAAAATGTTTTATCGCTAGCCTTTCGAATTGGAGTTAAAAGACACCTAAGATATGACCTCTGATTTTTGGGTAACCCTAATTTGAATTTTATGTAGGGATTTTACTCCCCGAAATCAGACCCAAATCTAACCGGAATTTACTATTTTGACAACTTTTCTTACGAAAATCATTAGAACAACTTTCCCACCTCGAAATCGATCATGGCCGGACTTTTTGATACTATAACACGTTATCAACATTGAGATATCAATCGAACAACATGACCTAAAGTTCTATCCAAACCTAATTCCTTTTCTAACGCATTCGAGACCTAACCGATTACACCAAAACACTTATAATTTATCCCTAATCACTTCTAATTAGTTTATTGTTACATTAATTTATTGTTACATTAATTTTAAAAAGAAGATTAATTGAAAAGAGTTTAAGAACTTACCTAAAAACCTTGATTTGATTACACAAACCACCAACTTGAATCTTGATAAAAAAAATCTTTTTTTTCTTCCTGCTTGGGCTTTCGGTTGACCAAAAATAACAAAAGGGAAGGAGAAGAATGATTTGTATTTATAGTGTCAGAAAAAGGGTTTTAGATAATTACCTTTTTAACAATCCGACTCAAATACAAATTTGTTTTATAATAAAACACTTTTTTTTAATTACCGGCCGAACAAACTCCCTTTTTTTATTTTTTTTATTATTATTAATTACATATTACCCTCTAATTTTGACATTTTAAAAAAAACCCTTTTTTTCTACATTTCAAACCTTTTGAATTAAAACTAGATTAAATGACTATAAATAAATTTCATTTTTTATTTTATTTTACTAACTTAATAAAACTAAGTTCTAATTTCTATATTTTTTAAACTAAACTTTTAATTTTACTAACTACTAACACTTAAAGATATAAATACGTATACATATACATAAAAATACATACACACATAGAATTATACTATCATTTTCATTGTTACTAAAATGTGAACAAAATGAAATACCCAAAACAACCATAAACTCAATCACAATGAGACGATCACGCTCCATGAATTGATAACCAACTCATATAATCATAAAAACACATAATTATTATAGCACATAATGATATTTAAGTCAATACTAACTGTTTGACTAACCTGCTCAAGGCACAGTTGTCACAGTATCCCATCCTTAGGGAAATCTCATCCTGAGATTTAACTACTAGATTCACCAGTATTATCAACAAACATTTAGGGATACCTAGCTTTCATATGGTCCTCACGCTCCCATGTAAACTAAGGACCACGCTTTGAATTCCAACGCACTTTAACAATTGGAATCTTACTATGTTTTAAAGTCTTAACCTCACGGTCCATAATCTCTCATGGTTCTTCGACAAAATGAAGAGTTTTATCGATCTTGATCTCATCCAATGGCACATGCAAATTAGCATCTGTCAAACACTTTTTTAAATTTGACACATGGAATGTGTCTTGCACCTCACTCAATTCTTTAGGCAATCTTAACCTATAAGCTACAGGGCTAATCCTTTCAAGGATTTCAAATGGTTCTACATACCTCGGTGCTAACTTACGTTTCTTTACAAAACGCATCACACCTTTCCAAGGCGACACTCTCAGTAACACTTGATCTCCAACCTTAAACTCTAAGGGCTTACGCCTATTGTCAGCATAGTTCTTTTGACGATCTCTTGCCGCTTTGAGCTTCTCCTTGATCAAAACTACCTTGTCGGTCGTCTCTTGTACTAACTCGGGCCCAATCAAACTAATTTACCCAATCTCAGTCCACAGAACGGGCGACCTACATTTCCTTCCATACAATGCTTCAAACGGTGCACACCGAATACTCGAATGATAACTATTGTTGTAAGATAATTCAGCTAATGGTAGATGAACATCCAAATTGCCACCAAAATCTATCATACATGCCCTTAACATATCCTCCAAAGTCTGAATCATACTCTCACTTTGTCCATCCATTTGAGGATGATAAGCTCTACTCATATCCATTCGCATCCCTAAAGCTTTTTGCAATGTTTACAAGAAACGCGATGTAAAACGTCCATCAATCCAAAATAATTGACACGGGAACTCCGTGTCGAGTGATTATCTCATCATGCCCACTCTTCATCTTATGTAACTTGGTGATAAAATCCTTGGTGATATTATCCCACTTCCATTCGGGTTCTCGGGTTATTGCAATAAACCCGAGGGCCTTTAATGCTCAGACTTTACCTTATAACAAGTTAAACATTTGCTAACATAAGTAGCAATGTCCCTCTTCATTCTCGGCCACCACTACATATCTCAAAGATCATGGTACATATTATTCGCTCTAGGATGTATAGAGTACCTAGTCTTATGAGCTTCGTCTATAATTATCGTTCCCACACCTCCTACTAAGGGAACCCATATATAGTCGATCAAGTATAAACTCTCGTCTTCTTTCCTTTCTATCTGTTGATCCAAACCATGTAGCCTTTCTGCAAGTATGTTCTCTTGCTTGAACACCTCACCCTGGGCTACTAGTATCATTCCTCTTACTCCAGACTGAATAGTCATAGCCATTACTCGTACACGTCTAGGTTTCACTTGTTCCTTCCTACTTAGTGCATCTGCCACCACATTCACCTTACCTGGATGGTAGTGAATCTCACACTTATAGTCACTAAATAACTCAATCAACCTCCTTTTACGCAATTTCAACTCTTTCTGATCGAATATGTGTTGAAGGCTCTTATGATCCGTATAGATGACACTATTCGTACCATACAAATAATGCCTCCAAGTTTTAAGGGCAAACACAACAGCTCCCAATTCTAGGTCGTGCGTTGTATAATTCTTCTCATGGATCTTTAGCTCTCTTGATGCATAGGCAATTACTTTGCCTCTTTGCATGAGTACACAACCTAATCCCTGGTTCGATGCGTCACATTACATTACAAAATCTTCTACTCCATTAGGCAACGATAGTATTAGAGCATTACATAGATTATCTTTCAAGGTATGGACTGCCTCCTCCTATTCCATGCCTCACTTATACTTTTTGTTTTTCTGAGTCAACAAAGTAAGAGGTTTAGCAATCTTAGAGAAATTTGCAATAAAACATGGGTAGTAACCTTCTAACCCTAAAAATGATCAAATTTCAGATGGTGTTTAAGGAGCTTTCCAATTCTTTACCACCTCAATCTTACTTGGATCCACATGAATACCATTCTAGTTGACCACGTGACCAAGGAATTGCACTTCTTGTAACCAGAACTTACACTTGGAAAATTTTGCATACAACTTCTCCTTCTTCAGAAATTCCAACACCAGCCTTAAATGAACCTCATGTTCCTTCTTAGATTTTGAGTAGACCAGAATGTCATCAATAAAATGATGATGTAGGATCCCGTAAACACTTTCACATCATATAACAACCATGAATCGTATATCAAGAAGAGAGAAAGAGAGTTGATTTCTAGAGAGAGAGAGTTGAGAGAGAATTAGAGAAAATGAAATATTAATAATAAAATCAACTTATGTACCTTTTCCAAAGTGGAAAAGGTATATATATACCCTGACACTTAAAGTGACGTGCGGGATATTTAAATAGGAATCCCGGGCTCGGTCATGCTCAGGATTAAACCTGAAAACCTATACAATATTAGTTTAATAACGAGCCAGAATCCGTGATACATTCCAATTACATTGTTAACTAATTGATTGATCCGAGACGAACATACTAATGTTCGAACTCATGTTTGAATCAAATTTTTAAGCTAACAATCTCCCCCAAGCGAGTTTCATTGATGAACACACCCTTCATGAGATCAAGGAGATGCTTTGTCGATAATCTCATGGGTCTTGTTCTTGTAAACCTATATTTTTATTTTGACGTTATTTTATTTTAAAATTGGAGTGAGTGGATCTTTATGAGTGTTATGTTTTTGGCTCTTTGATTCTTAGTTTTAGGTTTGTTTCTTCATGCTTTGTGACTGGACTTTGAGCTTTGTTCATTGTCCTTCACGTCTTTGCCATCTTGTGATCTTGTGTCTTTGGCCAACATTCTCATACTATGCTCATCTTGAAAGCTTCAAATCAGAGTTAGCGGAAGTCTTTATCTTTTAAATCTTTGAGCTTTCATGATATTAAAGTTGTAGAAATGGACAAGAACATGTGGTAATGAATCGACTTTGTTGATCGGGAATACTGTTCACCTATACACGTTTTTAACTGACAGGTTTATGTTAGTGACAATCTAGAAAATTGATTTGAAAATTAATCGACATATTACTTGTAAAGTGTTTTTGTAACACATCGGGAGTTTTAAGCTTTTATCAAAATTCATCAACCGTCAATTCATTTATTGTACCAAATCGATATCCAGTTGTCACAAGTTTGATTCATATAGAATATCGCAAGTCACCTACCAAGAGCTTGTTTGATGCTGACTCAATCATGATTTTCCTTCTTCATGTGTAAAACTTAATATATCCACTATCACTCGATTAATTGAACTAGAAAATAAACACAAGGATATTGCGTAAGACTTTTGTTAATAGCTTGTGAACTTCATGATGTTCAACAAGTGTTTGAAATGGAATGTGTCCTAACGAGATTTAGATTGATCTCTAGGCTCTAGACTAGATTAGTGCATTTAGGTTTTAGTACTCGGAGGCTAGAGCAGACTGCCACCTATTCAATATCAACAATCTCAGAGTGAGATGTCAATAGATAATGTGTGTATCTCCCTGACAAATGAGACAAGTTTCTGTTGAGAGAAACCCGAATGGCAGGGAAGGGTTGTGCATTGCATCACTAGGTCCATGATGTCGTTTTCAATGTCAGCAATCAACTTGTGATTCTAATAGCAAATATGACCTGGTTTCTTCTGCCATGTAAGATGTGTGGAGGGCTTCTTTGTTTACACCCTTTATCCATACATTTCCTTTTAATTCTCCAATGCCTTCACTGCTTACCAAGACGTCATTACTAACACCTTGTTGTGATTGTTCCAGTGTTAGCTCAATCTTAGTTGGCTTTATTCCCATATACATTCATCTCCAATCATACCTAAGGACTTTTATTTCTAACTTTGGATTATCTGTGGGTAGATCCTTCGGTTCTGGTTGGATCATAGGATTGATTCCTAACCTAACCACCTTATGACTTCAGAATCGTCGTGAAATTAAGATGTTGTTGGGTATAAGATCGAACCATAAAACCTTTTCTTACTATTCAGCACATTGAGTCAATTAGATCATATTTTAATTACATTTTCTCACCTTATTTTAAATAATAAACACTTAGTTTTTGAAATACCTTGTGATTAAAATATGTCTTAAGAATTTTGTGGGGAGAAAATATGATCAACATGAATAGTTTGGAACATTTTGATAATGTTTTGAATACATAAGAATTGTCATTGTTGATGTATCCAAAAAACATTAAAACTTGGTTTTTCGAAAGACTCCCCCTCAAAATTAGGACCAATTGAAAAAATTGTTGTCTTTTGAAAATATTGTGAGGGTTGGAGTGTTGAACACACAATTTTAAAAGATTATGAATTGTCATCAAGAAATTCTTGAAAAAATAGTGTTCAACTTTTTGAAAAACCAAATGTTAGAGGACTTCTCTTCTAACGGTAAGGGTAAGCGCACTGATACGTACACTATCCTTTTTCTTAAGCTTAAAACATTAAATGTCTTATAAGAACAGCTCAAGACCAAGAAACGTTAATTTTCTTGTTGTGAGGATGAGTTATAAACCTTCCTTTATTTGAAGTCCGGGTTATGTACTGATATTTGCACATAAGCCATTTAGAAAATTAGAAATTACATGTTTTGAAACTATTTGAAAACACTCGCTCGAACTTAATTTACACACCCGTGTCAATGTTAATTGACATTTCTAAGCACGTAAATGTTATCAATTCCAAGAGACATGTCGAGAAGATTCTTTTTGGAAAAAATTTCTGTTTTTTCTGATTTTTTTTCAATAATATTTACATGTTGTCCTCAGCATTGCTATATGATGGTGGATTAGTAATTCCAACTCTTGTCGTGATGTAGCTATCTTGACTGCTAGAGGAATAACTTTTGGAACCAGCTTTGACCTTGACGGTTCATTGCTGTGGACGAGAATTCTGAGTTCTGAACGGTTATGATCAGAAGTCATTTAATGAAGAACGAGGCCTGAACTATTATGTTCAAATGTCATTTTGAACATTGAGGAATGGGGCCTGAAGTGTTATTTTTAGCAGACGCCATTTGATGAAGAACAAGCCCTGAACTGATGTGAACAAACGTCATTTGAACATTGAGGAATGGGGCCTAAAGTGTTATTTTCAGCAGACGCCATTTGATGTAGCTCATCTTTTGTGAGACCATTCTGGCACTGGATTCTTAGATATCAACATTTTCAGCAACCACACTGATATGTGTGAAAACACATATCCATTTTATATCAAAAATGGCCCTAAAAAGACAAAATTATGCTTTAAATGCTTGAATATTGCTTGTTTTGTCTTTGTGATTGTGTAGGTGTGGATATTGCAAAAATCTCAAGAAAACGGTTAAAACCGGGCAAACACGAACACGGGAATGGAAGAGCACGCAAAGAGGTGGGAGAAAGCTATCAAAAGTCAAGAATGGTCAACTCAAGTCAACTTTCAGTCAAACATGGTCAACACAAAAAGACAAAATCAAAAATTCCCAAAATAACCCTTCAAGTCAAACAAAGTTACAAAAATAATACCTAAACCCTAACGGTGTTAACTTTCTATTAATAGAAGTTAACACCCGTTAACTTCTTATAACACTAAGCCAGGCCCAATCCCGAATACCCGGCCCAAACCCTTTTGTTATTAACCCCGGCCCAAGTCCTTTTATAAGTCAAAGTTTAAACCCGGGTAAATAAAAAGTAAAATTTCCCTTCCCTTTTAGAAAAGTTATGCGCGAAAAACAGTTTTTACTGTTTACATTCTTCTTCGCGTTTAACCTGCGTGAAAACAAGGGGCAAATCAGAATTGACCATATAGCAAGCTATTTCAAGGGTGAAAGTACACGTTGGCAGGGTTAAACGTCATCAAAATGTTCTCATTGGTCCAAACCCACTTGATGTGACACACGGGTAAAGTGATGAAAGCACAAAAGAATGGGATTTTTACATTTGAAGTACACATAAAAGAAGCACAAAGGCTTCTAACACACGGATTGCCCAATCCGTGTGCCTCTCTATCTAATCCAACGGCTCTAAATGATGATCCAATGATTGGAGGGAATAAAAGGACAAGATGATTGGGAGCGTGTAACTGAATTTGGACCAAGAAGATTCAACAACATGCTATAAATAGCCCTTCACATACACACACATGATATCTTCTTTTTCTAGAGTTTTTTTAGCTTAGCTTTTAAAATTCTAGCTTAAATAATGTTTAGTTTTTAATCCAGCTTTTGTAATTTAATCTTTGTAATCTCATTTTTAGCTTAATGTAATCAAGTTTTTAGTTAATAAAAGTTCTTTTTTCTTAGGCATACTCTGTCATAAGCTCCTTCATTCTCTTAAGTCACCTACTGTTTGATAAGCTTCTCACAAGCTCATATAAGCTCATCTAAGTATCTAAGCTTAGATTTGAGCTAAATCAGTCATCTAATCTAATTAAACCTTAAAATCAAATAAGTACCTTTGCTAAATGGACTTTGGACAATTGGAAGGGAAGCTAACAATAGAAGATGTAGGTTCCCGATTAACACTTCATAACACGATTCAATCAAGAAACTAGAAAAGAGAAGATTGTTTAGAGAGAGAAAGAAAAGAGAGAGAGAGATGAGAGAAAAGAGATATTAGATTTAGAATAAAGATTGAGAGTTGTGAGAAATGTGAGAATTGAGATAGATATTTTCTTAGATAGAAAATATCTATATATATACCCCTACACATTTAATGTGACGTGCGGGATATTTAACTAGGACTCGGGCTCGGGTTTT
>BQNB010018351.1:0-68421 GCA_026074375.1 Tanacetum coccineum
AGGTAAACCTCTGACAAGATTTCCCTTAACCAGTTTATTTATGGTTTTAAAGTGTAAGTGACCTAACCTTCTATGCCAAAGTCTAGATTCATCAGATGAGGCTTTTTCAAAGAGGTAAGTTAAACCTCCTTTGAGAACAATGTTGTTTAAATCAACACTATACATATTGTTCTTTCTAGGCACTCTAAGTAAAACTTGACTTTCATCAATTAACTTAAAGTTTGGAGATAGAACAATACATTTAGTGTCATTAAAAAGAACACTATTCTTTTTATCACACATTTGTGAGACACTAAAGAGATTAAACTTTAACTCTCTAACAAAATACACATTTTCAAAATCTAGATTACCAGTTTTAATGGTACTTTTCCCTGTGATTTTCCCTCCTTTGGGGTTTCCTCCAAAAGCAACATATCCTCCATCTATTTCTTTATAGTTTGTAAGATAGGACATATTTCCTGTCATGTGCCTTGAGCATCCACTATCAATAACTCCTTTGTCTTGCAAATCTATTTATGGATTACTCTGCACATTAAGTAAGAAAATCAGTTTCTTTTGGGGACCCAAGCCATCATTGACTTGGATTTGCCTTGTGCATCAATATAATCAAACTTGTTCAGGGTGATTGATGCACTATTGTATTTAGAAACATGGTTTGAAACTTTAGTCTTTGGTTTCCAAACCCAACAAGCTGAGGCCTTAACAACATTATTTCTCTTAACAACATTAACTACTCCTTTTGATCTAGCAGTATTAACATTTTTAGTACTGGCAGTATTAATAATTTTAGTACTGCCATTATTAACCCTTTGATTAATGTTGCTGTTTTTAAATGTTGTTACCTTATGAATGGGTCTCTTAACAGTTGAATGTGCTGTTTTAAAAGGATGTGTCATTGGTCTAGCAGCATTAACTGTTGGTTTTGAGTGAGCAGTATTAACTTGTCTAGCAGTATTAGGTGATACAGAGCTAGATTTCATTAGTACTGCCCTTGGAACCATGTTCCTTAGAGCACAGGGGTGAGTCTTTTTAGCATTTTGATGATTCACCCTTTGAGCATTGTTCCAAATAGGTTTTACCATTCTTTGATGTTAATGGTAATTGCAATTAGCTTGCAAATGACAAAAACTTCCACATACAAAACAGGCTTTATTAAACATCTCAAAGTTACTTCCTAGTTTTTGAGACATCATATTATTCCAGTTTCTTTAATTTCCTTTAGGGATTCTCAGATATTTTAACAGTTTCCCTAGTAGTTTTCTCTTTAGGTTTGACAAACGTTATAAACCTAGGCTTTCAGTTTGAGACATATCTTTTTCCTGACTATCTGACACCATCTTATCAGACTTTCTAGTTTCAACTACTGGCTCATTAGCAAATTCTTCTAAGCCGATAAAAGATAAGTCAGGTTTTGAAGGCATGAAATTTCCTGTTATGGGAGGTGGAACATCATTATAGCCTAAATCTTGCTTGCATTTATTCATTATGTGACTTTCTATAATCTAGTTTAGACTCTTAGATGAATTTTCAAGTTTGTTTACATTTAACTGAATGCCATCCTTTTCTGTTTGAACCTTTTCAAGCTTCTTCCTAAGCTCCCTAATAGTTAATTCCCCTACTTGAACATCCCATTTTAATCCATTTATTTTGTCTATATAGACAAACTCATTATAAAATATTCAAGTCTTTCTTCTACTGACTGTAAGCCTGTTTTATAACCTAGAACCATTAATTTAGATTTCTTAAAATCTTTTAATAGTTGATCATATTAAGTTTTAAGAAGATTAACATATTCTAAACAAGATTTTGAACAAGTGGAATCATTTGATACCTCTGAGTCAGAGCTTGAAGCTAAGTAATCCATGAGTGCAAAGTTTGGTCCCTCCTCTACCTGATCACTCCAATCATACCCACCAAGACCATCACATGACACCAAAGCTATGGAAGAAGGTGTTTCCACAGGCATGTTCCTTCTTGAGCTTTCTTTGTTCTTGTAGTCTTGATTCCTTGAAGCTCTGCACTCCCTAGCAAAATGTCCCATTTTGTGGCAGTTGTAGCACTCCACTTTGGACTTATCAAATCCAATATTCTCATTGGTATTGACTATAAGTTTCCTTCCATTATTCTTTAAAAATCTTCTGGCCCTCATAGTCAACATGGTCATTTGCCATCTCAAATCCATCTCTTTAATGTCATCTGGATGGATTTGTTGCAGGTCCTCATGTGCAAGTTGAGGACTATTTGATTGACCAGGAAAAAATGAACAGATAACAGCATCACTCAAGTTATTAGTATTAACTTAAGTGCTAGCAGTTGAAACTCCATAAGCAGTATTAACATTATTATTAGTACTGCTAGTGTGGTTACTACTGCTAGTGTTGTTATTTGAAGAGGACACAAAAGCAATGTTCTGTGTGGTTGTAGTTGAGCTGGAGATCCTTTTGACTTCTGGTTCATACACCTTGAGATTGTTGTAGAGATCATACATGCTCATTGTCTCTAGCTCAGATTTATTCCTCCACACAATAGCATGTGTATTCCATTCTGGTGCCAAGCTTCTTAGCAACTTCTGGTTCACATCTTCTTGTGAAAGCTTTTCTCCTAAAAGCTCCAACTGACTTACAAGCTTTTGAAGCCTATCAAAAGTTTGATCAAGCGTCTCAGAGCTTGAAGCAGTGAAGTTTTCATATTTCTGCTTTAGGAGATTTCTTTGAGTCTTCTTGGTAGCAGCATTTCTACCAAATCTCTTTTCAACAGCTTCCAGCAGCAACTTAGCATCCTTTATAGAGTTAAACTTTAACTGATGTTCATTAGGAATGCCCATCATTAAAGTACTCCTGGATTTCACTTCTAATCTTCTCTGAGCCCTATCTTCAGCAAATGTAATAGGCATTGGATGAACAACACCTTCTACTACGTGTGTTTTTGGCAGGGTTGCACCATTCTCTATAACTTCCCAAAGAGAGTAGTCTATCATCTGATTGTACTGTTCAATCCTCATTCTCCATAACTCAAACTCTCCAGGTTTGAGCGTGGGAACTTTGGATGCAGCTACCATGTGTGCAGTCTGTGAATCCATGTCTTCTAGTAAGGAGTTCTTCTGTATTCAAACTAATTCTTGTATATCACAGCTTCTCAACAAGCTCTGATACCACTTGTGAGTCCCAAACTTGAGAGTTCCTTGGCGTGTACAAGGTTTAGTTATGCTAGATAAATCTAACACAACTATGGTAGAAACTGTGTTTGAGTTTATTAAAGACTATGCGGAAACTAATCTTTAATATGAACAAGAATGTTTAATGAAACTGTAAAACTGAGAACGATGAGTTGGACAATATAAGCTCCAATATTATTGATAATAATACGAATACTCTTACAGTATTAGGGTTATAAAAACCTTGAAGCTATGAACTTATATCTAACTGTTGTTTATTACTCTATGCCCCAGGACCTCCTTTTATATACTAAGGAGTCCTGGAAGGCTTACAACAACTTGCATAATACTCTAATCAGTTCTAGATCTAGATCTAGCTTTACATGTATTCTAATCTAAAAACTGACATATTCCTATACATATGACCCATGCTGATAACCCATGTTGTGCACCAAGCAGTACTAACATACCACGTGTATAGCACTAAGCAGTACTAACTACACTGGCAGTACTAAGTCTTCATCCAGCAGTCTTGAATCTTCTAGCAGTACTAACTTAGTCTGGCAGTACTAAGTTTCCTTCAGCATTCTTAAGTTAGTACTGGCAGTACTAAGACTTGAGTTTGGCAGTACTACGTAGAACCAACAGTATTAACCTGTAGAAGCCCTTAATTCCCAATATCATCCATGATTGTAACCCCATCCCCTCTACCACCAAATACCACCACTATTATAAGCCATAAAGTAAAAGGTCTAGCTGGTCCACGAGTGAAAAAGCAAAAAGAAAAGAAGAAAGTCAGCGAAATTATATGTTGTGCTATTAGAGTTTTCGTAATCTTAACTTTATCAAAGATTCATATATTCATATGTAATTTTATTTTATTTTTGTTTTTATTTGTGACTCGGGTTTAAATAAAGAATGCAAAACGAGGAAATAAATATTGTGATTTTATCTATCTATACTTCTATACTAAGGATATTGTTATAATTCTTGAATGTGAATGTGAAAAGTGAAAACTGTTTGTATTTTAGGAAGGAATAAAAACTGAATTTTATTATATGAAACACAATAAATTGTAAAAATTCAGTCATCAATATCATTATAACATCATAATAGTTCATTTAATTTATCATTGTAACTGCCTTCAATAATTATTAAAAAGCGTAACTGTTAAAAATCGTTACTATCGATAATGATTATTAAAAATGTGTAACCGCATCCACCATATAAATCCACACAAACCATTTCATATCTCCCCACACAAATGTTATTTTACAACAAAAAATAATCTCTCAATATACCATCACTTTCACTTCTCAACTCTTACGGATACTTTCTGCAGATATTCTTTATATTTCTGTTAGAAAAACGCTTATTTTTAACATTATAAGAAATATTACCGCAATATCGCATATCGTTAATTATCCGCCGCTAGAAATTACCGATGCTATGCACGGGTACTCGTCTAGTATTTTAAAATACAACAAACGTAAATAATTTTTTACTTCCAAACAAAGATTTAACATTATCTAATCAAATCCCAAATCTACTAGAAGATTTTTTGTTGATTTTTCATTGTCGGCCTGAAATCATATTGTACAATCGAAGCACGTCGAAGGTTCACTTGATCCGACTCCGGGCTACCTAAAAGGGTAGTTTTGCTGGGATTAGTTGGCCCACAATGTCGAGTCAGAAAACATGTAAAGCAAAAAAAAATTACTAATCATCCTCAAGTTCCTATATTACGTAATATATAATAAAAGAATTACTTCATTTCGGAGTTTTCTATCAGATTAAAGACTAATCAGAATGCTTGATTTTGCCACGTAGGCAAAATCGTGCGATCTTATTGGTACACATTATAAAGTTACTAATTGTATACATATTTGGTCAAAAATTTGAAAACTAAGTTGGGTGAGAAAATAATCTGATGGAGAAAAAATATATGTGTAAATAAATTGTGAAAATAACAAAAAAGTTATTAAGGAGGGGAGATTATTAATAAAAATCTTTTCAGTGGTTTAATTTATATATTAATAAAACTTTAGTGGTTTAATTTAAATTAATTATATGGAGTTAAAGTGATATTTATAAATTTACAAGTTTTATTATAAATTTAAAAAATAAACACATATCCCCTTAAACTTTATACTTCTAGACTTTATATTTTAAAATACAACAAAGATAAACAATTTTTTACTTCCAAACAAATATTTAACATTATCTAATCACATTCAAATCTACTAGAAGACTTTTTGTTGATTTTTCATTGTCGGCCTGAAATCATGTTGTACAATCGAAGCACATCGAAGGTTTATTTGAGCCGACTCCGGGCTACCTAAAAGGGTAGTTTTGCTAGGATTAGTTGGCCCATAATGTCGAGTCAGAAAACAGGTAAATCAAAAGAAAAAAATTACAATCATCCTCAAGTTCATATACTACGTAATATATAAAAGATTTAATGAATCTATTATCTTCATATATTTTGATAATACTTTATAACATAACTTATAAAACAGAAAAAAAAATTATATATGTAATTTAAAAAAACATAATGTTTAATCTCCGTGCGTGCACGGGCATTAAAACTAGTTCATGTTAAAGAGAAATCATTGTACAAAACTTTTCTTGTTCACAATAAAAGGGATGGATCGACAATAACTAGACATGGAACATCTTTTAGTTTAAATCTACATTCTTTACAGTTATTTGACAAAGAGTTCTATTTTTCTATATGTTATCGTTAGTTTTAATACATGTGCATGCATAGGGTCGTCTCTAAATTTCTTAAATTTTTTAAGGCCCCGGACGAAATTACGTAATGAGATATTTCGTGAATAAATGTTATATATAAAATGTCATTGTTTATATCATTATATGATATAATACAAATTAGTTATCTAAACGTTTAACCTATTGTTAAGGAGACAAAATTTGAGGCCTCTAAAATTTTTGAGGCCCTGTGCGGTCGGCCACCCCGCACACCCTAAAAGACGGCCTTGTTATGCACAAAGCTTAAACATAAAATGTAAATTAAGAATGAAACCATAGCTAAACAGCCGTTAAAGTTAAAACATAATCCCAATTTACCCATTTCATGTAGGAACGTAGTTCGTCACAATGATGAATATTTACCTTTTTGTACTAAATGATTTAACAAAGTAAATGTCAAACCGGTCAACAACAATTAGAAATATATTCAATTGCATAAAACCTCACAAATTAACTATCGCCCATAAACGTTAGATCTCTAATGTATAGAAAATAAACGACGTGGTCCAACTTTCAAAGTGTTCTCGAGTACTTAAAGCAAGGTTGTAAAAATCACGAACCGATAGCCGGGCAGTCTACCACCTTGTAGCTTGTAATCAGTCTAGGCGGGATTGATCGGTGATTAATCGGATGGACATTTTCAGCAAGTTTTAGGACTTTTGGCGAGTTTTGAGTATTTTCGACAAGTTTTAGTTATTTTCCGGCAAGGTTTTTAAAAAACACAGCTTGTAATAGATAAACAACTACTATAAGTGATTAAAACAAGTTTACGGTGAGTTTTTGGTATTTCCGGCAAGATTTGCTAGTTTCGGCAAGTTTGACCACCATTGATCATCGTTGACCACGGTTAACCAATTTGTTCAACCGACTTACACAAATCGAAAAAGTTAGTGGCCCAGGCGGCGATTAATCGGCCTTGTATTGCCACTAAAAAAAATGTTAATAGGAGTAAATTATCTGCACACGATTCATAATAACCAGCAACACATCATTTTGAATAATATGTGATGTTTTTTGACAAACAGATATGTACCTAAGCCTGAGAGTAGGGATCCATAATTCTTCATCATTAACACTCAAAACTGTTGTATAACCTTTTATCATGTATAGAAATGACCAAACTCGAATCAAATAAATAGATATGCCTAGATAAAATTGCTTGATAACTAACGCTTTGCCCAAACGTAAAGTCAAGATACAACAAACTTGGGTGATTGACTTTCTAAACTACGAAACTTGCTCTCTTCCTTGCAAATTATATGCAAAAGAACTTTGTATTTCACAAGAACGAGTGATTTTGAACAATGTGTAGCATGGTTTTTCTTTTGCATTTGCAACATTTATCCAAAAGCACCGACCTCTTGCAAACTGTGGCGTCTTTTTGACATTATCACAAGTACAGTGGTCAATTCGCAATGAAGCCTCAAGTAGGAAGATTCAAAAAGTTAATCCCCAAAATAACTTTAAGGGGGTAATTTGTTTGTTCTTTTTCCTATCTTAATTTACACCAACGTCACTAATCCACAATATTCGAGCTCCAAATATTACAAAAAAAACAGCAAATTATCTATATCCCCAACTGGCCATTCTTATCTTTGTCATATCATATGTGCATCAATAGGATCTTTTCGATTTTAAGAATGTAGTTAAGAACCCGAAGATGAGTGAGAACCCACTAAGATCAAGATCTTACCTTTAGAAGAAAATACAATTTGATCAAGCTTTGCACATGCAAGGTGTTAAAGGGTTCTCCCAGATGTCATAATTGGGAAACGTTGCCTCCGGAAGTCCAGTGCGTGTTTGATGGGTGATGACAACATCTTCAACAAAGGTAGCCCAACCCATGTAGGGATCCCCTAAAGATTTGGAAAGCAGGCCTTTATCGGGTTTTATAGATTTTTGGCGGTGACCCATGTACCTTCTTGCACCAATAATTAGTTTTGCAAAGTTGCCTCCATGAGTCATCACAAAAACGTCTGACTTTAAGCACACTAAGAAATCTAAAGCAGCCAAGCTAGTGACATGCTTTCTAAAGCCATCTAATTCATCTTTTGTAGTTAATTCCTCCTTTGTTACCTGTTACAGACCCCCATAACAATCAGATAATATACAATACCAGAGGAGGCAATTTTGACCCATTTACTTATGAACATGTACATGTACTTATAAATGGTCAGTTTGGATAATGTTATATCTGTAGTGGGTCAAATTTCACCCGCAATGCGTTATTAATGCATATAAACTCCTAAATCATTTTTGAAATAGTATTTATTAAATTAAATTTGACAATAGATATTCTTAAGTTAAAAGTCACAAAATTTAGAGACAAAAAAGGCGTAGGGTCAATCCGTCATTAACAAAAATTTACCGTTTTGAACCATTACTTGCAATCTGTTAAGATAAGCATGCGTATGATGTTCACTGTCATTTTTGCATTGAATTTGGACGTAAATTTAAGCCATGTAATCAAAAGAGGTCCTTACAAGATTAGGGAACATGTTCCTAAGTGGAGCCATTCGGTTCTGTCCACCGTAGACCTGGCCAGAAGCAACATATATTTGGGTTTCTTTCGGGTAGCCCATTGCCCGAAGCATCACTGCCACTTCCCCAGGCTCGAGGGGGCATCGTCCTTCTTTCCTTTTCTGTAGGGCTAGTGGCCATAAATGTGAACCATCCTGCATTGGATTTAATGTGTTACGTCAAGTTACTCTAACATCATAAAAACACACAATAGCAGGTACTTTTAGGAAATGGATGTTCCAATAGGTATAATGGATTTTTTTTTTTTTGCATCCGTAGAAAAATATGGTGGTCATGTGTTTGTTACAAGTGGAAACTTATAACTGTGAACCATCTTGCATTGGACCATAGATAGATAATGATTGGAAACTTATACAGTTATACAAGCATTTTGATGCCAGAAACATAGAATGGCATCTGACCTTAAAACGCCTAGGCCATTCTTTTAACCTGTACAATCCCATCAAAGCTTTCTCTGCTCTTGTCCCCACAAAGTCGCAAAATGAAAGTCCAACCATCCCTTTCTCAAACCTTAGATGAAGAGCCCTGTTGAAGAAAAAATTGTTGCAAGTCTTAACAGAGTTTGAAACATGGAATATCAAGTAAAAACCAAGTTTAATTATGGAACCTAAAGATAACAAGATGGGCCAGTTGCGTAACTAATTAAAAAGTGTTCAGGTTCAAACAGGGCATTTCTATGTATAGGCTATAACGGTTGAGCCACCCTAAAGTGTTAATTAGGTTAAAGTAACAATATTATTTCATATAATCTTCTTTTTTATAAAACGGCATCATATACAATGGAGGGGATTTGTACACCACACGTATTTTTATTTTTTGAATATTTACACTCCTTAAATATAAAGTTTGGGTGTATACGACAAGTTTGACCCATTACTCTTTTAGCAAACTGTTCATATTTGATTTGTGGAACCACTTGAACACACTTACATAAAAGGTTTTGGACTGTCGGTTCGATTTCTCATTCTTTCTACCAGCCGATTAGCCATTTCATCAATTTCAGGAAGAAACTTGAGAGCGTGGTAGTTAACCCTGCACCTAAGCCTGTTGATTTCTTGAGGGACATTGTCATACCTAGACAATAACAATAACACATGCAAAAGGTTAAAGAATCAATGAAACGAACTTTCACTAATGGAAATATAAAAATACTATAACATACCCAAGCCGATCTACAAAAGGCTTCAACGCCATTATCTTCTTCTCTTTGATACGGGGCAAGACATTGTCAATGTAGAATTGTGCGGGAGCATACTTAGGGATGTTTTTCACCGTCCGTCTAGCATCCATTGAAAACAATTTATTAGCAAATAGTAGTACGCATGCATTAACTTTTTGCTGTCCTACAAAAATCAATCAGAAGCCGTGCAGGTTGGTAACGGGTCTAAACAAGGTCTGTTTGAAATGGACACTTTTTGGGCGGGTCAGAACAGGCCGGGTAAAACTTCTTATAGAACTATTATGATAGATGACTTCATCCGCTTGGAAGAAACATTAAGGTGGTATTTAGAAAAGGTAAGGTAACGTTACCCAATCCCGTCTTACACGAGGTATGGGGAGGTAAGATGTAGACAGTCTTACCCCTACCCGAAGGTAAAGAGGCTGCTTCCAGAGGACCTCCAGCCTTGAATAAGCTAATTCATGGTTATTAATAGCTTATCGTGTTATCAAAATGCACAATAAGCTAAATACAGAAGAGTGGGTAAAAGCCAATAAACTAATGTTAAAAGCTTATCAGCTTATTCATGTGGATAAAAGCCAATAAACTTAAGCTACAAATGTGGAGCTTTTTGAGGACGCATAGGTTATTAAGCTTAAGCTTACCCAAACACCCCCTAAAAACAGTTAGTTCAAGTACAGTCCGTAAAGGGAGAATGCAAGAGAACCTTATACTCGTGAAGAGCTCTGACTTGTCAGTAAACCATGATGGAATATCACGCACAATTTGCACATCATCCTTCAAATAGTCGATGAAATGGTCCACATCAAATATGTCCTCAAATTTTCTGAAAAAGGGTTGAAATTATAAGCAAATATATGAATCAAGACCATGCTAACTAATTGGAGTGTTCAAACATAAATCTCAACAATATACTATATCTGCATACTACTTAAAGCTTAAACATGCAAGCACAGCTTTAATAGCAATATAGAAAAACACAAAAGTGAATGGTGCTTTTTTCAGTAGCACACATCACCAATATCCACAACTTTGCTTCCACAATATACTATGTATATAAAAAATGAGGATATTCAATTGTCAAACTTTTATTAGATCCACAAAAAGCATAAACTTGTCTAGTAGATTACTCACGTTTGGTCTTTCCAGATCTGGTCTTGCTTTAACACAGGCAGGATAAGAGTGGCATTCATAATTTTGGCCACAGCAACAGCATTGCATATCTGTGTGAAAAGACATGTAAATCAATTAGCAGTTTGTCGCATCCAGTAAGGTCACAATGATGAAAAGACATCATTACACAGTTAGTATTTTACATGTTTTTATACTAGTAAAGTAACTGCATGGTAGCAAGAAAAAATGAAACTAGCAGGTAAATCATAGATATGTCTGGGATTAGGCTCGTCAAGTGGACTAGATGACACAACTGCTAATACAAGTGGCACGGAGTAACAACTCAAAGGTTTTTGCATCATGACAAATGTATGATTTTGCTACAGTATAACTAAAATGGATTTTGTAACTATTACACCCCTGAGCTACAAAAGTTGACATAGAAAAAATTTACTCCCAACAATCACCTATGTATCTATAGAATTAACAGAATTAAAGTAAACGTAGGCATAGACTCAGGTTTAAACACGCTTACAGGTTTAAAGTTCAGATTACCAGAAAGCAGAATTAGTGGAAACATGCCACTAAAATTTTACAAGTTACAACGATACAGACAACTGCAATAAAGCAACTCATAGCTTTTATTAAAGGAGTTATAAGGAGTATAACATACAGCAATTCTTTGCTGATTTAGCCCACCCTCTGCATGTATAAATATATATCCATTGGTTTCATTTGCCTCAGGAAGACCTGCACAGAACCAAAAGCCAAATTCATAACGATCAGTGGATATGCCATAATTCATGTTTGATTGAAGGTAGGTGAGAAGATCAAGAATAAATGAATTATAAATGCTTTCGAATCTAAAACCCCTGCAATATGAAAGACCCTACTAACTAACTGCACTAGGTTTTATATTAGCTCAAGCAAAAGTATCATGTAAACCCATCTGAACGTGTATCAAGTAAAAAAAAGAATGTAGTGGTATGTTCTCATTGGAAGAACTGGCGACTTACTGAAACATAGATGAACTTACAGAAAGGACAAGTCGTTGAAAAAGGGTGGAAGTCAGGACTAAGGTGTATGAAGTTATAAGGATATTCTCATTAAGGGTTGACTTTATAATGTATACTTGAAATTAAAACCAATCTAGTCGGATATCCTCGCATTAATCATATGTAATTTGGAAAGTTTCAGCAAAATATCCAACCCAGAAATATCATTGCCTAAGTCATTACAAAGTGAATAAAAAGAAAAGTATATCCACAAGATATTATTATGAATGTCAGTTATACTTCGAATAAATTCTATTTTCTCAACCCAAATTCTCATTGTGTTCCTTATCAACATCAGATCTATACTTTGTGTAATACATTATTTTTCTACCTAAATTCTCATTTCTCTTCCATATCATTATTATTTTATGATTAATGGGTCCATAGAGAGTTCTGTATATTTTGAGGGTGTTACCTGAAATGGCACCAACGCGTCTTTCAGCACATGACTTCCAAGAAGTGGTAGCTGATAACGGATTCTCCCATAAAGAAGGAGTCTCCTTGACCTAATGGCAACAAAAACACGTCTTTGAAATCAATAAACGATTATGACCACATAAACTATGATAGCCAAGATAGTCCAGTATAGCTTACTCGAGGACAATGAAGTGTAATGCCATCTTTCGTGCACAAGTACGGAGCATTCTACAGATAATTTAACAAAGTAAAACAACATATCAATTACACAATGCAAAATACTTGCTCTAACAAAAAGAGCATCAGAACAAGATAAATAATTGTACAAGCTAAAATCGCAAGCATTTCATTTATCGTATGCATAACCATTAGAATCAAACAAAGCTGAATATACTGGGAAGTTGTTCAATTTATAAAGGTAAAACAAATTTTACATTAGACTATCCCTAAATGTAAACATAAAGAATGATGCTCAACTACGATAAGACATCAACTTCATTTATCTATGACTAGTGACTATACATAATGCAATTCGCTTGGTGATTCGGGAGCACCACTTGCCGGTTATCCTGGTTTGACAAATCTACTATTTACTCTTGCAATATCGATGAGATTCCCACCTAAAGACTTAATTCTGTATTGCAACAGCACGTGCTGATATCATCTATCATCTATGCTCAACCTAAAGCAAGTATGATGATACCACACATACATACATGCATTGTTCCATATCATCGACATCCTAAAACCCTGATTCTAGCCAAAAGTAAGAAGTATACATCAGTGCATTATCACTAACATCATTAAATAAACCTAAATTTTTTCAAATTAATCAGTCTTACAACTAACAATTTCAACCAACTGAAGAAAAATGTGCTATCATAACTATTTTAATACATTAAAATCAAATTTATTAGATCATCGCAAAACTATGCTCAAGCATGTAAAATCTCAACTACAATTAACTACCTCAACACCACCTCACACTTTTCCTCATTGTGATAGATCCAATACTCTGGCAATAGTAACCAAACTCTCACAAACAAACTAATCCAAATCAACCTCACACACTGATATATATCAAACCTAACACATATGGGCCAACATATTTCACACAAATTACACATGCAGTTTTAATCAACGAATTGACAACTATATTATCACAATATAAACCTAGATTAATCAGTCCTGCCAGAGTTAATCTAACTATCAAAGCCAATTACAAATTACTTCAATGCTGATTAAAATATTAAGATCAGATGACACACCATATGACAAATAAAAAGACTAAACCGAATATATTAACATGTAATTCATCTCAACTCCAGTTAACTACTGCCGAGGAAACACAATCGACCTCACGATTTTAGCTCATTATAACAGATCCAACACTTAACAATATTAACTAAGCTCTCTAACTAACAAACTAATTCTAATATGCCAATATATATAGACATTGTAAAATGTGCTTTCAAATTAGAATTAACTATGTAAAATGTCAATTCCAATAAACTACCGTCAACACGACCTCTCAGTTCCACTCGTCATAGCAACAGTAACTAAACTCTCAGCTGACAAACTATGAAGTAAGCATAAACAATGATGCTCAGGTATTAAGGATGTCAACTTTATTTATCTACTGACTATTGCTAATGCAATTGGCTTGGCGAGTACCACTTCTTGGTTTCCTCGTTTGAAATATCCTATACTCTTCACTCTTGCAATATCAACTAAACTGTCACCTAAACAGCTAATAGTAATTTGCAACAGCACAAGCTGATCCTTCACACATATGTACAAACACATTGGGCCACATCACCGACATCCTAAAACCCCGACTCTTGCCAACAGTAAGTATTATACATAGGTGCATTAGCAATAAAGATAATGAAATAAACCTAAAAATCCTTTCAAACTTATCATGCTCACAATTTCAAATAACTAAAGTCGAATGTGCTATCGGATTTGCTTGTAACTAATTTTGAAAGATGTCAAGTCCAATAAATTACTATCAACACTACCTCTCAGTTCCAGATCCAATACTCTATCAACACTAAATATACACTCAGTTGACAAACTAATCCTTATTTACAACATCACACACTGATCTACATCAAATCAAACCTGAAACAAATATGCCAATATATCTACACACATTTACACGTACAGTTCAAATCAATTCATTAACAATTAAATACCATAGAACCTATACCTAAAATCTCACACCAATCAGTCCTGCTGTAGTTAAGTCTAACTATCCAAACACGTTGTAATTTACTTAAATACTGACATAAATTATACTGTAATATGATAATACTCACCACTCACCAGATGACTAGTAACAGAATAAACCGAATATATAAACATGTGCCACATCTCAACTCCAGTTAACCACAGCCAAGCATACGCAATCGACCTCACGATTACAGTTCATTATAACAGATCCAACACTCTTAACAATATTAACTAAACACTCTAACCAACAAACTATATATACACACATTGCAAAATGTGCTTTCGAAGTTGCTTTTAAGCCTCGAATTAACCAAGTAAAATGTCAACTCCAATGAGCTACCGTCAAGATCACCCACAGTTCCACTCGTCATAACAGATCCAAAACTCTCAGCCAAGGTTGTCAAAATCGCGATCCTGATCGTAGGATCGTACGATCCTACGATCCCACACACAAAAAACGATCAAGATCGCAATTCAAGTAGGATCGTTTCAGGATCGTAGGATCGTAGACAGGATCGTAGGATCGGATCGGATCGTAAGCTCGTAGAATTGTCTTATTTTGGACTTTTAGTAATTTAGGCTATGGTTTATAAATTTTCATTTATACCGTTTCATACTTCTTTTCTATCCAGAATCGTTTAACAATTGAAACATGAAGTTTGTGCACGTATGTAGTATCTTTTTTGTATCCAAATCATTCATTTATCGATTGAAACATGAATGAACTTTGTGCAAGTATGTATTACAATATATCTAACGTTCTACTACCACGGTACTTGAACATAGAACTTTTTCTTTTATCATCCATTTGGATTCGTTTATAATATAAGGGGGAATTTCATATACACCCGATAAAACTTGAAAAATTAAATATTTCTCCGAAACACAAGTTATCAGCGCATGATGTACAATGCTATTAAAGAATATTTGGATAATATAAGTAAATATTGAAGTGTTTTTGGGATATATGTAAATGCCCATCATAT
Source organism: Tanacetum coccineum (assembly GCA_026074375.1). NCBI lineage: Eukaryota > Viridiplantae > Streptophyta > Magnoliopsida > Asterales > Asteraceae > Tanacetum > Tanacetum coccineum. The sequence goes on from BQNB010018351.1 coordinate 15,454, forward strand.
AATATAAGAACATATAGAAATATAAAAAATAACGTTATACAAAAATATATATGTTTTCATGGGATCTTACGATCCCTATCCGATCCTACGATTACGATCTTGCAAAGCCGAAAACGATCCTATGCAGGATCCCGATCCTGACAACCTTGCTCTCAGCTAACAACCTAAACCTAATGCACAACATCACTTACTGATCTGATATCAAACCTATAACACAATACATCCACACACATGTAGAATCAATGCATTAGCATTTCAAAAACTAACCAGATGACTATAACAGAATAATACATCGTAACTCCGTTTAATTATAGCCGAGCATACGCAATCGTTATAACAGATCAATACTCTAACTATATCAGCTAAACTCTCTAACTAACAAACTAATCCTAATACGCCAATACATATAAACACGCATTTTAAATCAGTGCATCGGCATTACAAAGCACGAAATAAACCTAACATTCTTTCAAATCAACTAAAGTATATTACACTACTGTAGTTAAGCCTAACTAACACAACACGTTATTATTAACTTTGATAATATTAGTCATCAAGTTACGATAGATCTAATACGCTCACAATATTACCTAAACTATCCGCTAACAAACTAGTCATAGCGTACATCGTTACGTTACACTAATCAGTCCTAGTGTAATTCAATTAAACTAAATAAAACACACATTTATCAAACTAATTAAAATAAATAAGATGCGTTAGGATAGATCTATAATCCGCTTGCAATATTGAATAAACTCTCACCTAACAAATTAATCACAATGTACAACTTTACGCTAATCAGTCCTGGTGTAATTCGATTAAACTAAATAAAACACACATTTATCGTGTTAAGATAGATCTAATATGCTAAACTCTGAGCTAACAAACTAATCAAAATGTAGTGCAGTTGAATTAAACTAAATAAAACACACATTTAACAAACTAATTAAAAAAAATAATACTAACCAGATGAGTAATAAGCGAATAAACGGAATAAAGTCCAGCAAAAGCGAGTAAAGTAACGAAAAAGAAAAAGATCTTGAAGTTATTTCTAGCAGTTTCATCTAATAACTGATAATGATTTGAAAAAAGTGATTTGAATCGATCTCTAGGGTGCCGATCTCGACCGCCGTCATCGTCGTCGTTTAGATGAGTGTCTGATGATGATGATAAAGGTGAAGTGACGTCATCACGTTTTCTAGGTGACGGTGTTGCTCTGCCGCCCAGTGAGCTTGCGTGGCGGAGCTCCGCCATTGCTCGTTTCGGACTGTAGGCCAGTGTATGTGTGTGTGTGTTTTTGTTTACTCGCTGTTGAGTGTGCGTGGTGTCTACTGCCTTTTGGTTTTTTGCAATGTGTTGTATTAACGATTTATTATTAGGTTTTTTTTTTCTTTTTCAACTACTATAAAAATTTTGTGTTGCTTAAAACGTAAAAAAAATTGTGCTTGTGTAATCGAGTCATCCTAAACATGGAAACACTTAGGCTGTGTTTGTTGTTTGGGTTTGACTCTGACTAGCACATATTAATGGTAAGAGGTGGTTATAAAGTCTGAATCTGAATGAAATAACGTTGTTTGTTTTTTATAATTGTCTGAATGATTTTAATTACCCCTTTTTTAAACTAAATTATTTTCTATATAACAATTTCAGCCTACACAATACACACAATTTGACCCAATTACATAACTAACATAATAAGCCCATATATGTTTAAAAGAAGTTCAGCCCATGTTAAATTTATTTTTTTGAACAAGCACAAGTTTAATAGCAACCTTAATATAAAAACCTAATACACTAGTATCTCCTAAACATATGCAGTCACCAAATGAAAACACCGCAACCAGAAGATTTCTTTCTATGTTACCCAACCTAAGCAAACCAAGAATATTGTTTTAACAACCCTTATGAATTTTGTTGTAGCTTTCGGATTAAAGGACCATGAACTGGTCTTTCGACTTTGATGTATTTTGAACAGGTAGGTGTGTGTCTATATTTAAAAATCTATAGTCGGTTTATTATCTTTAAAGATCAACAATGGAATGTAAGGGTGTCGACAGATTTGTAAGGTTAAGAGGCCACATCTTGGGAGATGGCTGTTAAGAGCCAGTAAGACCTAAAGTCCATGTCTGATCGAAGTAAGATGTTATTCCTCTGACCGTGTCTGACTCCCAAAAGAAAAACGAACAAACTTTATGTCTGACCGCGTCTGACCAGTCAGACGTCAGAGGCGGTCAGACGTTTTTATGCAAAAACAAACACAGCCTTAGAAAGCTTTGGCTTGAAAAAAACAACACTTAAAAAGCTCTTTAGACTACTTTCAACCGTGACGCATCAGTTGGGCCACATCAGCACTTCTTAAACTGACATACCTCGGTCGATGGTGGTGTGTCTATATCTATATCACTACACAAATATACCTCACAAAATATACACACACAACATGAATGAGCCTTGCACCACCTTGTCGCAAGCCAAAAAAACCCCAATCGAACGCATCACCAACGAGGTGGTGTTATCGGCGTCACGACACCAACGAGGTCGTTGGCACTGGTCTTACCAAATAGGCATTATTGTATATTAACATAACAAAATGTGGGACTCTATTGTGTATTGTAAGAAGGTGTAGTAGTTATATATGTTTTTCGTTTTACCCTTTACAATGTTAAATAAACGAGGATCATGTGCCCACGCTTCACGGCGGGTTGCAACTATATAAACTTTTTTTTAAAAAGTCTTAATAAAAGATTTATGTAATAGTGTATCATAAAGAAATTTTAACGTATAAATCATTGCTTTAAGATTTCATGTGTGGTTATATAATATTTTGTAATGATTTTAAACTAAATTTACAAAAATTAAAGTTAGACACGATTATTTTAGTACTATGTATTAAAGGGTGTTTCTTTTTTACTTAATAGCTTAATGGGCCCATTTACGTTTGAAAAGTTATATATTCTTGTTTCTTTTTCACTTTTTTGCAAAAGGTTTTTTCTTTTTGTAAAAGGGTGTTAAAACCCCACCACTTCTCATCTAGGATATCACAAATAACCAAGTTGACTATCCTACCCTCGTTCTACACATTTATCTCATACCCACCTCTCTTCTCCTTCATCAAATCAACCTTCCATGTCTCCATGAGTTCATTAACCCTGTCATGTTGTTGCACATGTCACCCCTTACCCGCTATGATGTTTTTCCCTCTATTGACATCGCGCGTGGGAGTAAAATATTTCAAGATATTTAAAAATTCAGTTTAGGGATTGAGCTCGTAAGTACTACTGGAATGTATTCATCATTTTGGTGTAAATATTTTAAGTTGTAAGAAAATCACTTAATTATATCATATTGAGAGGTTATGAGAATATGTAACCATATCTTGTTTAATTAATGGGAATATGGAATGGTTTGGAAGTCAATAATATCTTGTTTCGTGGTTAGGACTTGGAAGTGCATTAAACTGTTAACCTTTGTGTAGATGGTTTTCAAGTAGTTGAATATGATAACTGTTAGCCTTAAAATATGAAGACTTATACGGAATTACATTAGTTTATAAATAGTCGGATACGCAAGGGCTGGAAATGACATTAGATGATAGTTAGGCGTATCACTGACTATATATACCCTCATAGACTTCACTGGGAGGGTGAGGATAACCAGTGTTTTGAAACCCGGTTCGACCCGGCCGGGTTAACCGGTTTCGGTCGAAAAAACAGGTCATATTACACCGGGTTTCGTATTTTCGAAACCCGGTTAGACCCGTCGGGTTTTGAGTGACCCGGGTCAACCCGGTTTACGAGACCCGACCGGGTTTCAGTTTTTTCGTGTTTTTTTCTAAATAAAGCATGTTTATTGTATATAATTTGCGACGTAATTTTATTTTTACATGTTATATTTATTAATAAATAGTTTTTATGCTTAATATATGAAATATTTCATGATTTATATACATACTTTTTCTAATCTTTGCAAATATTTTTTATTTTTTTGTTTTGGAAGACCGGGTTGACCCGGCGGTTGAACCGGTGACCCGGTGACTCGATCGGGTCGATTAAAGACCCGGTTTTCAAAACATTGAAGATAACCATTTATATTTCACCAAGTGTGTGTGTTTCTCCTCATTCTCTCTAATAACACACACATCTTCCTTTTTCTCTCTAATCTAATAAACATGGCTCTATTTCACTTTTATCCTCCCCGACCTCCAGATTGTTCCTAGTTAGTGAATCTTTAATGTTAACAATTGGCATCAGATCTAACCAGGGGCATTTCGTGTTTGTTGTTTTCTTATTTATGGTGTTTCGTGGGTTATCTAGCTTATTTAGTGCTTATTTATAAGCCATGAGCCACGGTTTGTTTGTTTGTGCATATTTCTTCAAAAGTTGCAAACTTTCTCTCTCAAAAGTGTTTGTAGCTTGTTGTTGAATATATTGGGTGGCTTATTTGATGGGTAACAGCTTATTTGAGCTTATTCTTAAGCTTCTAGGTCATGGCTTATTTAGGGATTATGTTGCTTAATCTAGCAAAAAGATTCAATCTTTTCATTGTAAAATTTTAAGAGCTTATTTAAATTGTATTTTCGTGGCTTATTCCGTGTCAAGGTGCTTATTTTAGAGCTTATTCAATCTTTTTGTGGGGGTTTTATTTTTGTTCTTGACCGCGAACAAGGTCAATTTTATTTGAAAAAACTAAAAGGACAAAAAAGGTACAACCCGCGGTTTACAGAGAAGTGCCATCTGTTTAAGTTCAAGTGTCCGCGGAATAAAGAGGCAGATTAACAGATTACTTCCCGCGGTTTAGACTTCAAATCCCGCGATTTAACGAGGTGGTTTAACAGGCTTGTGATATCCCGCGGTTTAAAAGATTCAGGCAGCGGTTTAAGGACACATTTTCGCGGTTTAAGATTCAGGTTAACCGCAATTTAAGGCAGCAGTTTAACAAGGTATACCATTGTTTAAAGTGAAGATCCCATGGTTTAAAGTGGTTCAAATGCGGTTTAAGGGTGGGTGCCCGCGGTTTAAGTTTATATCGCGGGTTAGGGTTTTGTATTCAAAGGTTGAAGACAATTCAATCTAGGCGAGAAGAGTATTTGGTTTAAAAAGAAACCCTAAGCGGAAGTTACAATATTAACCCTCCAAATGCAACTGAACTTCACCATTCGTCCTTAAACATAATTAACCAACCGTTAACCCTCAAATGTGAAACATATTACACCGTTAGTCCTTGTTTACATTTATGCATAACGATAAGTTATTTAGACAATGCTCATCACTCAAATGACAATTCATTTAAGTGTTTGTTCTAGTTAACGACATTCAATCAAAACACCAAAGCAAACACAACACTTAATGCTAAAACGATCCTACATAAGATTCACTCAAATGTAAAACGATTAACGGTTTTGATTAATGAATGTAAAGTGATCACGTAGTTGATTTGGTATTTCTTATTTGAAGTTGAAGTGAGATTTCACGAAGGCGTCTACTTATTTCATCATCGATACTTCCTTCTACTTTATACCCCTTTTCTTTAAACCCTCTCTATCGATTGATGACTTGCTTGAGTACGAAGGAATATGATTAAGACTTGGATTATCTAGTCATACCTGATGTAAGGAGTTACATTGTAGTACTCATAATGTATAGCTATCACTTAAAGGAGTTACGTTGTAGTGTTCAGTGTCACACGCAAATGTAGATGCGGATAGTTTCAAGAGGTGTTGTACTTCTTATGCTTTTGATGTTGGGCGTAGGGTGCTTAAAGCTTTGCTTTTCATACCCCGACTAAGGCGGAAACACGAGGCGTGACGGAGATTTGATCGTCATAAAACAAGGCGTCAATGTAGAGAAATCGAAATGCATTGAAACAAAGTTTCATAACATTCTCCGACAACAAGCATGGACTTGTGCCAAGACAAGTCGAGAACACATCTCATAGTCTAGAATTATTACAACTCAACTCCTCAACATCGGAGTGATACAAGTCTAGAGATCCAAAACAAAAGACAAATAGAATTTCTAAAATGCAGTCTCCATAGAATAAATCCTCAAGGGATGATCTTAAAGTCTGCTATTAGGCCTGCTAACTTGCTATCAACGAGCATTCGATTCACCTGAAAATGATACTCGAAAAGGTCAACATAAAGTTGGTGAGCTCGTAAGTTTAGAAGTAAACCCAGTTGTTGTGCTAGAATTTAAGAGTGGACAATTGTGCAATATGAAAGCAGAATGCATGCAATAGTATTTAGATTATCAACCATCAACACATCGTACCAGGGTATCCTAACCCAAATCAACAAATCAATAGAATTCCCGCGCGCTTATAGTCCTCCAAACCTATCGCCTACCAGCTGGAGCTACACAGCCGGCTAAGTAGTATTGAGCAGAATTCCAAAAAGGAACTTCGCTTAAATAGATCTCATAGCATTCTCATATCATTCTTATAGCATTCGCATAACATTCACATAGCATCCATACACGCAATCATAGCACATAGCATTGTCCAAAAGAGAAATAAGAGATTTTGCGCAATAGAAAAAGTAGTTGAAATAGATTATGAGTATCATTTTCCCCCAACAGAAAAGTGTTTGAAAAGTTGGACTATGAGAACTCACCTCGTGCAAAGATGATAAGTAGCTCACAAAAGATGATCAAACATTATTATGCAACGGCGTCCAGTCACGACCTAGTCCAGTTAATGTCTGGTTTAGACATATATTATAAACGTATGTTTATGGTTGATGCATAAGAGTCTTAAAGCATGTGTTGTACAATTGTTTTTTTTAGTATTATTGGTTGTGTGATGGTCGATAAATAGGACTTAAAGAATATATATACTCGAAGTAGTTATATAAGTATACTAATAGATATTATGTACTCTTATTGACTCGTTGATAGTCAAAATGAAAAATTAATAAGAAGTAGAAATTTAGGAGTAAAGAATACATAAACAATTATTTGAATATGTTCTGATCGTTTTTCGGTGAACCCCTGTTATTTTGATCTAGCATATTAATGTATAAGTGTTTACGTGTTTTAAATACAATATATGATTAGTAAGAGTTTTTTATTTTATAAGATTATAAAATATATTTTTTGTCTTTTAGCGGTTTATTAAATTAATAATATTTTATTATTTTGTTTTTTTGTCGGATTTTGAGAAAAATAAGTTTTAGTGAAACTATTTTATAAGTTTAGTTTTTTTATAAAATTTCGGATTGACCTGTTCGTTGATAAAACGTTTTTCATGGTTTTTCAAACACTTCGTTTCAAGCACTTCCAAAATTACCCATTTCGACAAAGTGCCAAATTCATTTTAGAGTGCGTTTTTATCAATCACGCTTTTCGATGACTATTTTAACCTATACCAACACCTTAAAGTCCTAATCGATCAAATCGTTTAAAACGCTTAAATACATTTTATTCACTTAATTGGGCCTTAAGGCCCTTTAGTAGCCCAAAACGTATTGTTTAGTTCTTTATCCATAACGTAGTTTGAAATATCTATTTTGAAATCACGCCATTACGAGGAAATAGAAATAAGCCGAATCAAAGAACCACTACTAAGCGAAGCTTAATGGGCCTCAATTTGGGTCGTGGCCTATATAGCGACCAAATAAGCGCTTCCGAAAATATATACCCAAGTCTAAAATCGAACATACGAGTATATATTATGCAAAATAAAAATTATTTCTGCTTCCAATTAAGCAATACCATAAGCTATGGAAATAAGTCGAACCACAAAAAAAAGGTCCACATTAAGCCATCTGCGACTTTTTGGCCTTCTTGAGTCGTTGGTTTCTCAAGGACCAAACCAAATATTAGTTTTTTTTCATAAATAAGCTATAGCTTCTAGTATGGGTGAGCATCGGGTCAGACCGACCGAACCAAAAATAAAACGGAACCCCAAAACCGAAATAAGGAATTTGCAAAACTGAGAACCGAAACCGAAGCTGCGAGAGATCTCTTATATAAACCGAACCGAACCGATTAAGGGTCGGTTCGGGCTCGGTTACGGTTCATGTAGGTCGAATCTGACTTAAGTGTATGGTTTGAGCCGGTGACGAACGTCCACAAACGAAATATTCTATATTCCATAAACCGAAAACGAACAGATTAAGTCGGTTCGCTCGGTTTGTCGGGTCGGGTCAGGTTTTCGGTTTCGTTTGATCGAGCACTAGCTTTTTGTATAGTTTCTGTCCTTTATATATGCATACACAAATAATAAGATATAATAGTGTTATTAGTAGGTTAGCTAAACAAATTCACTTTTTCGTGTGTTCATGCTTTTTTCGTAAACAATAAGCCACGATTTTGCTATAATAAAGCTCTTCGGAAAGCTTATTTTTATGCTAAATAATAAATTAGCTTTTATAGTACTTAAATGTTTTTCATACCATCACAACCATATTCAAATGGACTTTTTTGTTTTTTTCCCTAGTTCGAACCATAAAAACACCACAAATTATTTATTTTCGTACTTTTAGTCTTTGATTTTAAAAAAATAACATTGTACAACTAACTATTATGGCATCAAGAGGTATGTAAAAGTACAATATTGATAAGAAGATGATTACAAAGAGGTTTTAAATTGAGATTAGAGGTTAACACAACAGAATATTCTCTCTCAAGTGTTTCTCTCTCTAGAAACTAGCCAGATCCAAGAATCGACCCCGTGTTATGATATAAGTTATACCGCACCAACGCTCTCGTAGTTATTGCACTTCATAGTGCATGGTCCAGTGTGGTGCAACTTTTGTTTGTTGTGGAAGGGAAATTTTTGCTACTTATACGTCCTTGAAATTTGGTTTAGCAATGTAAGCTCTTACGGCCTTTTGTCATTTATTTTGTTGTTGGCATTCCTTACTACCTTGGTTCCCTAACGTACGACCTAATTCATTTAGTCACGAGCCAAGTGGATTCTTTCCTCATAGACAGTATTAGCTTCAATAGCATTAACAATTTGTTGGGTTACAATACACTCGATCCTCATGGAACTCATTCCTTGTCTTGGCGTCAGTATTTACTTCAAAATCGAATGGGGTAAAGGAAATGAAATAAGTCGAATAAATGATTAAGTATAGACTAATTTCTGATGCAATACGCGTACTCACAAAATCTTCAAGGTGGTGGATGAAAATACGATGCAGGCACTCTAATGAGTATGGGACGAGTGTTTAAAACTCGTCTTCGGAGACGGGGAGAAACAATTAGGGAAGATCGACATAGAGTTCAAAATAGCTGATGAGTCTACAGTTAAAGTAAATAAGATTAAGATCTTTCATGAACGAGTTTACATAGCAATTACCATATTAAACCTCCAGTTACAAATCCCGCCCATACAAGACTTGTGAAACTCAGATTCATACATAATTCTATGTAAACAAAATCGTAACGGGTTTCGCGCAATACGATATTGTATAAGGTTATGAATAATAAGTTCAAGACCATTGCATCGCTCACAATGTCTTAGACAAGTTTTAGCGACCATTGTGTCATCCACAATGTCTTAGAAAAGTTTAATATTTATATAGACAACTTCCATATAAGTAAATAGAGGAATAAACGTAAGGCGAACGTAAACCACGGAGAAGAGATAACCGCAAGGAAAAGATAACCTCAAAGAAAAGATAACCGCAGAGAAGAGATAAGCGTAAGCTCATAGCAAAAACACGTATAAGACACACATAAAAGCACGTAAGGATCACATTCTGGTTATAGTCCAGACCTAGATATCTACCTAGATATTCTACCTGGTTCTCTATAACCTTGGCTCTGATACCAATCTGTCACACCCCCAGACGGGGCCTGGATGGAATACGTGTCCGAGGGCGTGACGTCATCATAATCCGAACACAAGGCACAAGAGAACGACCACTAATGGACGTTTTGGAAATCATAACTCGTTGCATTGTTTAAAAATAAATAAGTTTTACATGATTTAAAAGAAATTAAACATTTGCGGAAGCATAAGTAAAATGTAGCGGAAGCATAATTTGGTTTTCAAAAGACAACGAGTATGATATTTTGATAAGTCTTGAAAGAGTATCATATTGCACGTAGACTCCACATAGCACATCAAGAAGTCCAAAGCTAAGCACCTGAGAAAAACATGCTAAAACGGTCAACATAAAGTTGAGTGAATTCATAGGTTTAAGTAAAACATTTATGAGGACCAAAAACGTTTAGTGAATACAGCTTCACTCAATGTATTACGAAAAACATTTAATAATCAGAAACGTTCAATCAAAGTAGTGTGGACCACAAGTTTACAGTACGCACGTGACAGTTATAGGAGATATAACTTCACGTACAAAGCACATGCGACAGTTATAACAAATACAACTTCACATAAAAAGGTATTTACGTTGCAGCTAAGTATGAAACTGATAGCTAATTGTGTATGTTTGCTGTACATTGCTTATAAGTATTTGTGTGCCCTTCCAGGTGTCCGACCAAAGACAACCTAACCAGTACGACATGACATATATCCGTTTATCGGGCGCCCCGTGGGTAGTGAGCGCTACTCACCCGGATAGGGATAATTAGTCCCAATAGATCTATTTATTCATTCGCGCTCCCTTGACCGGTCCTCCAGTCAAGAGATTGACAGTTCATGATAGTTCGGGCAGTAGTGGTCTAATAGCTACTTAGGCAACACGTAAACAGGGAAAATCTCACGTATAGTACTTGTGTCCAGTAAAAACAACCAACGTTTTTGTAAAAGCTTAAAGTACTTATATCCATAAGTAAAAACGAGTGTGATATCAATCATGTAACAAGTTTGTAATCAACGTATACGAGTTTGAAATTCAGTGAAGTAATCAAGTTTGTAAACAAGCATGTCTCTCGCCCCAGAAGTAATAAGGTAAATATAAAACAAGTAAAACGTGGGGCTATGAACTCACAAAGTATTGAAAGATAATTGTACTGTAGTAAAATATACAAGTTTGTAAACGAGCATGTATTCCCCTCGCGGGTTTATAAAACATTGAAAGGATTGAAATGCGAGACTATGAACTCACCTTGAGGTTGCAGAGCAACTAGCAGAAATGCAAATAATAAGCACAGCATAAACGGAGAACGGAACGGCTTGACCAAGAAGTTGCAGCTTAACTTAACGGCTAAATCTCACTAGCTTAGGATGATGAATTTGGGTTTACCGATGGATGAGTACATCAACGCGATACGTTGATAAGGGATTTGGGTTTCAAGTTGGATGAGTTTGGTGGTTGGTTAAATAAAATAAATCGAAAAAAAACACACGCAAAGTATGTAATATATTCCATGTATATATTACCTATGAAAATGAACTATTATATAATTCATATGGTGAAGTATATAATTAAGACAAACATTCAAAAGGAAAAATCGTAGTATATAATACTTTACAAGTATTATATAAGAAACGTGGTTAAAAATAATGGTAATAATATAATCCGACGCGTTTTCAAAAGTCACCAATTAAATTAATAAAAAGTTCTTGCGTAAAAGTAAATACAGGTTTTAAAGTTACGAATTGAGTAAAGGACATTTTTAAAGTTCTTGCAAAACTTATTATTTTATTTATTAGAATTATAAAATAATGTTATATATATTAGTGTTTCGTTGCGTGTTTTAACTAAACTAGTTGTTTTGTTTGTAAAAGTATATCTTTCGTTCATTTACCGGTTTATTGTATCATTATAATAAAAATCTTAAGACTATGATTTAATCCTCTTTATCGGGTTTCCAAAATAATAAAAGTGTTAAACGAATAATACTAAGTATAAAGATTTTTAGAAATTTTGGCATGACTTTGCCGTTTGTAGGGCGTTTCCATTTTTATAAAACTCAATGTTTTACCACTTAAATCACCCCAATATCCGCATGTTTCAATTTATTTTTAAACCATACTAGATAATAGATATCATAAGTAAAACCAAACACACCCGAAAACTGTTAACCACTTAACCAAACGCACCCGAAGGCTGTTGTTCCAAACGCACCCTTATGGGTCGTTGACCAGCAAAACAAACACCCCTACCGGCTGTAAAACTCATATCCAAACGCACCCTTATGGTTTAATAAAACAAACGCACCCTCTAGTGACTTTTCTATCTGAACCAAACGCACTCTAGCTGGTGAAAAACCCAACGCACCCATTTTGGCGCTGACCGAAACCCAACGCAACCTTGGTGCGTGTATAACAAAACCAAACGCAACCTCTTGGCTGTTTTATACAGCCCAAACGCACCTTTATGGCAACAAAATCGCAGAAACAAACAAACACTTTTAAAATTAATTATTACAACATAAATTTATACAAATATTTTTAACCATTCAATAAAAAGGAAAAATAAGAAAGGTGGTGGTGGTTTCGGCTGAGGTGACAGGTGGCGATGGAGGTGGAGCGGCTGCTGCTAAACCCCAAACGCACCCTTTGGGTGTTATTAAAAACCATACGCACCCTATGGTGCGGCGGCTGTGGGGGAGGGCAGCGAGGTGGTGAAGATGGTGAGGGTAGTGGTGGCTGGTGGAGTTTGAAGGTGGTGGCGGTGGTGTTTGAGATATGATGATAACATGGTGGTGGTGGTGGTCGCGGGGTGATGGTGATGATATGGATGGTGACGGTTGGTGGCGTGGTGACAGCAGCAAGGTGGTTCCGTGATGATGATGTTGGTGAGGGTGTCGAGGGTGGTGCCATGATGGTCGTGGTGGAGATGATGACGGTGGTGGAGTTATGGTGTCCGCTGTGGTGGTGTTGAAGGCGAGTGTGGGGTGGCAGCGGCGGTTGGATGGTTGGGGTGGTGCGAGAGTGGAGTGGAGGTGGCTGCGAGTGGTGGTTGAAGCTGGAGGTCGACCGGAAACTCGCCGGAATCTGGCCGGATATGGGAAGGAGGCGCCGGAAATTTTATGGGGAGGGAGGAGTGTGTTATATGTGTTAGGGTTTATAAGAAAATGAATGGAAATGATATAAATTATATATATATAATAAAAGTTTTAAAAAATTTTGAATAGTTGTTAATAGTTGAGGGTTAACTTTGTAAATATTTCACAGGGACCTAACGTGTAACTTTTGTTAATTATTGATTCGGGACTCGTTTGGGCGACTTAACGGATGATTCAAATCACGAAACTTGCGCCATTGTTTTCTAAATCATTTTTCTGATAAAAATGAGTATTCACTTGATAATATTTCATAAATGTTTTTATAAAATATAACTAAAATCATTATGATTATTTATTTATTTGGTATCATTGAGTGTCACAGGCAAGCTTTGTCCGTAAAATTTAAAACTTTAATTTGAACATTCGTGTTTTAAAATAACCGCTTTTAAATAAAAATTAAATAATTTATTAAATATTTTTATTAAATAAAAAGTGATAATTAAATATAATTTAATTATTTTTGGGTCGGTACGAGTTGCGTTCAAAATTTTGCGAGGCTATTTCAGTCATTTTCTGCTTGGTTTCAAGTCTCGGGTAAAACTGAAAAGTTGTTCAGAATGTCGTTTTATGTCAAACGCTAGTATACCCGATAAATAATAATTCATTTTGGCGGGTCATTTTTGATAAATCAAATTGGAGAAAAAAAATATATCTTCTCGTTTTCAAGTCAAATAAGTTAGAAAAATAAATTTGCAAATGAGCGATAATAATCGAAATTATGATTTATTATTTAAAAACGTTTCAAAATTTTTACCGGCTACGCGGTAATCGTTTTTATGTGACCGTAAAAGGTTAAAAAGTCAAGAGTTAAGTCGGAACCAAAAAGTCAAAGGGTAAAATAGTAATTTAAAATATTGAAAATTGCGGGGTGTGACAGTACCTACCCCTTAAAGGAATCCCGTCCCGGGATTCGATTTTTGTTAACCTATTGTGTGATTAGGAACATATTTAGGATTTAACAAATCCGTTTTTAAACATGGCGTTGAAAATTTTATTCAGCAAAATTCAATGTTTTGACACTTCTTAATATACAAAAATTTTGGCTAAGTTTGACCAGGTTATTTAATTCATCAACATGAGTATTTTAGAAAAATATCGTTACCAGTTTTGTGGTTGATATAACATGTTATAAGGAAGGTCTATTGATAATGAAAACATAAAAGGAGAAAGTGTAGACGTGTGGGTATGTCTGTATAAGGGTTTAAATGTTTTAGGGCAGAGATATCTGTAAGGACCGGTGATTAATATCGAACGAGGCTAAAGGATGTAAGTATTCAACTTACTTAGAAAGTACGAGGAAGTATCGTGACTCAACTCACCTTAAACAAAGGAGGAGAATAAAGTATAACCGAACGGCTCTAATCGCGACTTAATATAGATGCGCCGTAGAATGAGAAATAATAATAATAAATAACGGAACGTTGCACACAACGTTTAGTAACGGAATAGACAACCATGTATGTTTGTGCTTTGGTTTAGTCAACAAAATGTGTTTTTACGACTTATTAAATTTATAAAGGTGTTACGACGTTCTTACGAAAAGTTACTATTTATAGAAAATTTTCATTTTAGGAAAGTTTTAATTTTCTGGACGTTAATAGCATCTCCTAATCTAATCGTTTCTATATCTCCAAAAACGAACTATTGAAACCCTATCGTTTAACCAAAATACTTAGCTTGCAAAATATATATATATAATGTTGCTATATTTAGAAATGACCAACGGCAACGACTTATCATTTTTAGAAAAATTCCTAAACCTTCGTTTTGATATTAAGAAGCTCCACGAATATTTTCAAAAACTTTCGACACTTAATAAACCTTTCGAGACATTTTTAAACGTCCGTTTTACCCTCATTTAAAACTCGGACCAACAACTATATTTTTATAAATCACCCATGGACTTGACCATAATGCCACAATATTTTCCAAACTATCCAAAATTTCTTTTACGCCAAAACTAATCAACCAAATTCACTTTAATTCAAGCCTAACCTCATCGTCGTCTTTGTTGCAACTCACAAATCTCGCATACTCTTCACAAGAACAAATATATATATCCGAAACCATTAAAAAATCTTTATTAAAATAATTATTTATTTTATTAAATTTAAAAATCATAGCACAAACATATGGAGTCGTGAATCAAAAGTATAAGAATACGCAGCAACAATAACTATAACGAACGGTGATGGAATGCGGAGAGTGAGAAAATTTGAGACAACAATATCACAGTTACAGGTCAACATTTAGTGGAGTTCACGGAAAGTAATAACTTAAGAATGAGATAAGGTAGTTCAAGGGAGGTCTCAAGATTCTGGTGAGTGGTAAGACACGATCGTGTTTCTAGGTCTTTTTAACGGATTTTCGGTGATTATCGGGTTCGAGTTCATACTCATGTCCTATCGGTAGTGTTCCCAAATCTATAGGTCGTGTGTCGTGTTGTTCTTCTCATGAACTTTCAGTTAGTGGTAGCTAGTTCTTAGGTCGATTTTCGAGTAACGCTATATCCTCGTAGTTGATCGAAAAGATCGTCTATACTAGAAAACGGGTAACGGTTAGCTTGTTAAATTCTCGGCTTGTCGGTGTACATCCTGAAGGATCCATCAGAGGTTTTGTCGATACGAGGATCTCATAATTCACGTGATTCTATCTCACTAAAAGGTAAGTATATCGAAGAAAATCTTCTAGTTCTTTTGGTTATAATTTCCACTTAGATGTATGCTCATTACATTCTAGAACCTTTCAATCTGTAATTTCCCTGACTACAGGAAGCGATTTAGTCTCTCAGCTAAAGTTGTGGTGTTTCCACATGCTAAGGTTAAAGAAAAGCTACTTAATTATGACGCTTACGGATGTGAATACTGACTGACACGACTCATGAATACGCACGCAAAATATTAATAAAACCAAGTACAATATAATCTTGTTGACAATGTAAAGAAAAGAAAGAAAATAGAAATGGAAAGTAAGGGTAATTTGACAAGAATTTATAGTGACTACTCCCAGCATAGCATGGTCCTTCCTGAATTATCCATAGTTGATCAGGTTATGCATAATGTAGGAACTAACGATGAAGTGTTCATTTCGTCAAACTAATGTTAAAAAAAATCTTATACAGTATAAACGATATAGTTTATGAAGGTTAGCCAAAATAGTTTTTGTAATGAAAACAGGGTTCGTGATATTACGACGCAAATATATTTTGTAAGATAACGGGAAATGTTTTACGAGGCGATAACAAAATTAGGTTACAAGAAAGTTACATGACGGTTTATAATGTAATGGTAACAAATGGTTTACGAGTTGACAACCCAATAATTTATAAAGTGGCAACGTAATGGTTTATAAAAGACACAAAGTAGTTCATAAGATGTTGACAACATTTTCATAAATTGATAGCGAAATAATTTATAAATGACAACGAAATAATTCCTGAGGTGACACGGAAATAGTTTGTAAGATACCTGCAAAATAATTTATAATGGGGTAGCAAAAGAGTTTATAATTAACCGTAAATTAGGTTATAAAATGAACGCTGTTGGTCATTGAACTTATACTCGAATAGTTATGGGTAATAGTAAGATAATTTATTAATGTTGACAAAAAGGGTCATGAATGATATCAAATAGTTTATAAGGTGTTAAAATAAACAAGAAGCTATCAGCAAACGGTTTGTAAACTGGTGTAAAATAGTTCATAACGTGGAACAAACTAACTATGGTTTATAAGGTCGACACCTTAAATAGTTCATAGGATTACTTCCAGTTAGTTAATAACAGTAAGCATTTACATAATTATAGTGAAATGGTTGTAAGACGGTAGAGTAGCTTATTAATATTTAATAGAGTATTAAAAGTGTAACTGGACAAAAATCCGTCATGACACAATTTGAACACAAAGATTTAGGAGTAATCCAAACACAATACACAAAATTCACTGGTAAGTGCTAGTGATACACTCTTTGATATTTCAGTCTAAGTTACTTTGGTTTCACTAAATAGGGAAAATCTTTCCTTAAACATCAACGTTATCTTTGACGGTGTTAGAGCTCCAACAAGTTTTAACCTCCTAAATACGGTTCACACGGTTCAGATTTCTAATTTGCCACTATGGCCTCTAAGTTGAATATCGAAACGGGTGTCCTATAATTCCTACTCACACGGTCAACAGTCTTGTAGTTATTGCACTTCACAGTGCATGGTCCAGTGTGGTGCAACTTTCGTTTGTTGTGGAAGGGAAATTTTTGCTACTTATGCGTCCTTGAAATTTGGTTTAGCAATGTAAGCTCTCACGACCTTTTGTCATTTATTTTGTTGTTGTCATTCCTTACTACCTTGGTTTCCTAGCGTACGACCTAATCCATTTAGTCGCGAGCCATGTGGATTCTTTCCTCATAAACAGTATTAGCTTCGATAGCATTAGCAATTCGTTGGGTTACAATACACTCGATCCTCGTGGAACTCATTCCTTGTCTTGTCGTCGGTATTTACTTCAAAATCGAATGGGGTAATGGAAATGAAATAAGTCGAATAAATGGTTAAGTATAGACTAATTTCTGAGGCAATACGCGTACTCACAAAATCTTCAAGGTGGTGGATGAAAATACGATGCAGGCACTCTAATGAGTATGGGACGAGTGTTTAAAACTCGTCTTCGGAGACGGGGAGTAAAACAATCAGGCGAGATCGTCATAGAGTTCCAAATAACTGATGAGTATACAGTTAAAGTAAATAAGATACAGATCTTTATGGACAAGTTTACATAGCAATTACCATATTAAACCTCCAGTTACAAGTCCCGCCCATACAAGACTTGTGAAACTTAGATTCATACATAATTCCATGTAAACATAACCGTGTCGGGTTTCGCGTAATACGATATTGTATAACATAACATACAAAACCAAACACTCTCCCTTTGTTGACTCCTACAATAAGCTAAACCAAACACCCTCTTATTATCCTTTTTACTCCTACAAAACATGAAACCAAACACCCCTCTAATTTTTATAAAGGATGGAAAATACTAGATAATGGACTCCCTATATAAAACCTAACCCACTAAAACTACCCATTAAAAACACACAAACAAAAAAAAACTCGACATCCTCATCCCTCTCTTACTGTGTTCGACAACCACACCACCAAAACTACCACAAATCTTTAATCGTGACTCCTAAATCACTTCCATTCAAACCTAAACCACTTTTACACTAATTCCCATCATCCTTTTCAAGATTTAATCAACATGTTGTCACACCCCCAGACGGGGCCTGGACGGAATACATGTCCGAGGGCGTGACGTCATCATAATCCAAACACAAGGCACAAGAGAACGACCACTAATGGACGTTTTGGAAATCATAACTCGTTGCATTGTTTAAAAATATGTAAGTTTTACATGATTTAAAAGAAATTAAACATTTGCGGAAGCATAAGTAAAATGTAGCGGAAGCATAATTTGGTTTTTAAAAGACAACGAGTATGATATTTTGATAAGTCTTGAAAGAGTATCATATTGCACGTAGACTCCACATAGCACATCAAGAAGTCCAAAGCTAAGCACCTGAGAAAAAAACATGCTAAAACGGTCAACATAAAGTTGAGTGAATTCATAGGTTTAAGTAAAACATTTATGAGGACCAAAAACGTTTAGTGAATACAGCTTCACTCAATGTATTACGAAAAACATTTAATAATCAGAAACGTTCAATCAAAGTAGTGTGGACCACAAGTTTACAGTACGCACGTGACAGTTATAGGAGATATAACTTCACATACAAAATCCCCCCCCCCCCGCACATTGCATCTATTATAACGAATACAATATCGCATGAAAAGTGTATACTGTTGCGCTAAGCTCATGACACCGAAGCTAATTACATTACAACAAGGCATGTACATCTGTTCAAAGTATTCCTGCCCTAAGTTGGTGTCCCAAACCAAAGACCACCAATAAAGTATAATCACATGACATAATCCGTTTGCTTCGTTACGTGTAACCAAAAAAGACAAAGCGGATAGGGATAATTAGTCCCAATAGATCTATTTATTCACTCGCGCTCCCTCAACCGGTCCTCCGGTCGAGAAATTAACAGTTCATGATAAGTTGGGCAGTAGTTCGAGGTTTGTTAAGCAACTTAGGCAACACGTAAATAGGATATGGTAACTGAAAAACACTTGTGTCCAATGAAGAAATAACCATTTTGTTCATAACAACTTTAAGTACTTAATCCCATAAGTAGAAAGAGTGTGATATCAATCAAGTAACCAAGTTTGTAATTAGTGTGTAAACGAGTTTGAAATTCGGTAACGTAAACAAGTTTGTAAACGAGCATGTTTCTCACCCCAAAAGATAATAAAACATTTATTCAAAACGAGTAAAATGTGGGGCTATGAACTCACCTTGATGTTGCAGAGCAACTAGCAGAAATGCAAATAATAAGCACAGCACAAACGGAGAACGGAACGGCTCGACCAAGAAGTTGCAGCTTAACTTAACGGCTAAGACCCATTAGCTTGGGTTGATGAATTAGGGTTTTCCGATGGATGAGCACATCAACGCGACACGTTGATAAGGGATTTGGATTTCAAGTTGGATAGTTTTGGTGGTTGGTTAAAATAAAATAAACGAAAAACACACGCAAAAGTTATGTAATATATACCCGTATATATTACAATAAAAAAGAAATAATTATAATAATTCGATAAGGTGAATTAAATAATAAAACAAAACAACCAAACGAATAAGTCGCAATACATAATACTTTACAAGTATATATAATAAACGTGATTAAAATAATGGTATAATATAACAATCGACACTTCTTCACAAAATCACCAAATAAATTAATAAAAAAGTTCTTGCGTAAACAAGTAAATTACACGTTTTAAAGCTATGAAATTAATAATACGTTTTTTAAAGTTTTACAAACGTTATTATTTTATTTATTAGTACATAAAATGATTTTTTATATATTAATGTTCCGTTGCCGTTTTAACTAACTAATGATTTGGTTATAAAAAGTATAGTTTTCGTTGTTTACCGGATTTATTGTAAAAATCACAATTTAAAAATCTAAAAACTATATAACTTTGTCATTTTATCGGTTTTCCAAATAATAAAAATTTTAAATGAAAAATACTAAGTATAAAGATTTTTAGAAATTTCGGCATGACCTAGTCGTTTACACGACGTTTCCATTTTTATCAAGTTTCAACGTGTTCCACTAAATCAAAACAAAATCAAACAAACATTTAAAAGACAAGTATAACCAAACACACCCTTATGGCTTTTGAACCATGAACCAAACGCCCCTTATTTGGGTCGTTGACCATCGAGACATACACCCCTTTACGGCTGTTGTACCCACTGCCAAACGCACCCGCTGTGGTTAAACCACATAAACAAACACAGCCTTGTGGCTGTGTTACGCAGCCAAACGCACCCTTATTGGGTGTTAAGCCATAAAACGCAGAAACAAACGCCCCTTAGGGGCTGTTAAACGCGAAACCAAACGCACCCTTATATGCTGTTTTTAAACCAAACGCACCCTATTGGTGCTGCTGACCCAAACAGCCCCATTTGGCTGTTAAACCTAGAACAAACACCCATGTTGGGCTGTTAACACGCAAAACAAACACCCCCTTTACGGTTATAAAACGAAGAAACAAACACCCTTTAAAATTCAGTAAAAAAAATAAATAACTTAAACAAATACACATAGAATATATATAACCATCCAAGGTGGAGGTGGTGGCGGCTAGGGGTGGTGATGGCGTGGCTGTGACGAGGGTGTTGGTGGTGTACGGTGCGACGATGGGTATGGCAGTGGTGGTGTGCGACGAAGATGGAGGTGACGAGGGTGGGGAGATGATGATGATGATGTCGGTGGTTGCGTCGGAGGATGGCGTACAATGGTGACGAGGAGGGGATGGTGGTGTGGTGGTCGTAGGGTGATGGTGATGATATGGATGGTGACGGTTGGTGGCGTGGTGACAGCAGCAAGGTGGTGGGGTGGCGTGCGTCGGTGGTGGTAGCGACTGTGGTGGCGAGTGGTGGCGCGTGGTGGTGAGGATCGGGTAGATCCGGAGATGAGAAAATGTTTTATAAAGTTTTGGGTTCGCCGGAGTTTGGCCGGAAAAATGGCCGGCGGTGGTGGCGGTGGCCGGAACAACTCGCCGGAAAAATGGAGAGAAGAAGTGTGTGTTGTGTGGGAGTGATATCATGAAATAAATTTATATTCTTTCTTTTTATATAAAAAGTTAGAAAATTGAGGGCATGTATATTTATAAGTAGGGTTAGGATTGTAATATTTCTCAGGGACCAATCGTGTAATTGTTGTGAAACTTTTATAAAATATTGGTTCGGGGCTCATTTGAGTGACTTAACGGATGAACCAACGCACGAAACTTGCGCCATTGTTTTCCAAATTATTTTTCCGATAAAAACGAGTATTTACTTGATTATATTTTATAAATGTTTTTATAAAATGTATTTAACGTTTATTATTTATTTTGGGTAACACGGGTAACCTTTGTCCGTAAAATGAAACTTTAATTTGAACCTTTGTGTTTTAAAATAACCGCCTTTGAATAAATATTTAATAATTTATTAAATATTTTTATTTAATAAAAAGTGATAATTAAATATAAATTTAATTATTTTTGGGTCGGTACGAGTTGTGTTCAAAATTTTGCGAGGCTATTTCAGTCATTTTCTGCTTGGTTTCAAGTCTCGGGCAAAACTAAAAAGTTGTCCGAAATGTCATTTTACATCAAATTGCTATAGAGTCCGAATAATGAAAACGTAATTTAGCGGGTCGTTTTTGATAAGTCAACTTATGAAAATATATATCTTCTCGTTTTCAAGTTAAATAAGTTTGAAAAATAAAATAACCAATGAGAGATATTAATAATTATTAGTATTTATAATTTAAATACGTTTCAAAAGATTACCGATTACGCGGTAATCGTTTTTATGTGACCGTAAAAGGTCAAAAAGTCAAAAGTCAAGTCGGAACCAAAAAGTCAAAGGGTAAAATAGTAATTTAAAATATCGAAAATTGCGGGTTGTGACAGTACCTACCCCTTAAAGGAATCCCGTCCCGGGATTCGATTTTTGTTAACCTATTGTGTGATTAGGAACATATTTATGATTTAACAATCCGTTTTTAAACATGGCGTTGAAAACTTTATTCAGCAAAATTCAATGTGTTTGACACCTCTTAATATACAAAAATTTTAGCTAAGTTTGACCAGGTTATTTAATTCATTAACATGAGTATTTTAGAAAAATATCATTACAAGTTTTGTGGTTGACATAAATGCGTTATAAAGAAAGTCCTTTAATAGTGAAATCATAAAAGGAGAAAGTGTAGATGCGTGGGTATGTCTGTATAAGGGTTTAAATGTTTTAAGGCAGAGATATCTGTAAGGACCGGTGATTAATATCGAACGAGGCTAAAAGAGGTAAGTATTCAACTTACTTAGAAAGTACGAGGAAGTATCGTGACTCAAATCACCTTAAACAAAGGAGGAGAATAAAGTATAACCGAACGGCTCTAATCGCGACTTAATATAGATGCCGTAAACGTGAAATAATAATATAACGAACGTTGCAACACAAAGATTATAAGGAAATGGAAACCATATATGTTTTTGTGCTTTTGGTTTAGTCAACAAAATTTATCTTTACGAACTCGTTAAGTTTTTTTTTTTTTTTTTTTTTTTGAAGATGTTACGACGTTCTTACGAAGAATTTTCTATTATAGAAAGTTTCTATTTTTTTTAGAAAAGTATTTAGTTTCGGGACGTAAATAACGGTCCATATTTTAATCGTTTTTCATATTTTCAGAACGAACTAGTAAACCCTAACGATTAACCAAAATCCCTTAGAACTCGGCTAATTATTAATATATATATCAAATTTGCTATAATTAGAAAATGACCAAACGCAATGACTTATTCATTTATAGAAAAATTCCTAAACCTTCGTTTGATATAAGAAGCTCCAAAAATATTTTCCAAAAACTTTCGACACTCAATAAACCTTCGAGACACATTTAAACGTCCGTTTTACCCTATTTAAAACTTGACCACCAACTAAATATTTTTATAAATCACCCATGGACTTGACCATAATGCCACAATATTTTCCGAACTATCCAAAACTCTTTTACGCCAAAACTAATCAACCAAATTCATTATAATTCAAACTCAACCTTATCGACATCTTTGTTGCAACTCACAAATCTCACAACCTCTCAACAAGAATAATTTATATATCCGAAATCATCAAAAATCTTTATTAAAATAGTTATTCATTTTAATGAATTGAAAATCATAGCACAAACATAGGATTCGAGAATCAAAAGTATAGAATACACAGCGACAATAACTATAACAAACGGTGACGGAATGCGGAGAGTGGACATTTTGAGAAACAATATCCCCAGAATAAAGGTCAACAAATGAGAGGAGTTCACATGAAAAGTAATAACTTAAGAATGAGATAAGGTAGTTCAAGTGAGGTCTTAAGATTCTGCTGAGTGGTAAGACACTGTCGCGTTTCTAATCTTTTTAACGGATTCCGGTGATTGTCGGGTTTGAGTTCATACTCATGTCATATTGAATGGATGGTTCAGAAAGTTCAGTGTACAATCTCAAATGATAGTACCAACTTCTATATTCTTTCCGTCGGCTAACTCAACATAGTCCTTAATGTCTGCGGTAGATGGGACAATGCCACTTAAAGAGCTAAACTCAGCGAAGGTGAGGCTTCTATGAACTAGGTTCCATGCACTTGCAATAATTCCGTCCTTTACTTCAACTGCAGGTCCATCAAAAGTTTGTCGATAAGAGAATCTCATAATTTGCGTGAGTCTAACTCACAAAAAGGTAAGTATATTGAAGAAAATCTTCTAGTTCTATTGGTTATAATCCACTTAAAGTGATATGCTCATTACATTCTAGAACCTTTCAATCCGTAATTCCCCATGACCTACAGAAGCATTGATTTAGTCCTCTCGGCTAAGGTTGTGGTGTTTCTATATACTAAGGTTGAAGAAAATCTGCTTAATTATGACGCTTACGGATGCGAATACTGACTGACACGACTCATGAATACGCACGCAAAATATTAATAAAACCAAGTACAATATAATCTTGTTGACAATGTAGAGGATGGAACATAAAGGTAATTTGACAAAATTTTATGGTGACTACTCCCAGCATAGCATGATCCTTCCTGAATTATCCATAGTTGATCAGGTTATGCATAATTTAGGAACTAACGATGAAGTGCTCATTTCGTCAAACAAATGTTATGTTAAAGAAAAATCTTATACGGTGCAAACGATATAGTTTATAAGGTAGCAAAACAGTTTGTGGTAATGAAAACAGGGTTGTTTATATAACGACGCAAGATATTTTGTAAGATAACGGGAAATGTTTTATGAGGCGATAACAAAATAGTTTACAAAAAAAAAGTTACGTTTTGGTTTAAAATGTAATGGTAACAAATGGTTTGTGAATTGACAACCCAATAATTTATAAAGTGGCAACATAATGGTTTATAAAAGACACGAAGTAGTTCATAAGATGTTGACAACATATTTCATAAATTGACAGCGAAATAATTTATAAATGACAACGAAATAATTCCTGAGGTGACACGGAAATAGTTTGTAAGATACCTGCAAAATAATTTATAATAGGGTAGCAAAAGGGTTTATAATTAACCGTAAATTAGGTTATAAAATGAAAACGAGTTGGTTCATTAATTGATAGTCAGATAAGGTGTTAAAATAAACAAGAAGCTATCAGCAAACGGTTTGTAAACGGGTTGGTAAAATAGTTCATAACGTGACAACTAGGTTTATAAAACGACACTAAAAATAGTTCATAGGATACCATCCACTTAGTTAATAATAGTAAGACAGTTTACATAGTAATATTGAAATGGGTTGCAAGACGGTAACAGACTCAAGGAGTAGCTTACATATATTTACTAGAGACTTGAAATGTACTGACAAAATCATCATGACACAATTTGAACAGAGGATTTAGGGAATTCCACACAATACACTAAATTCACAGGTAGGTACTAGTGCAAAACTCTTAAAGATTTCAGTCTAAGTCTACTTAGGTTTCACTAGATAAGGAAAAAAAAATCTTTCCTTAAACATCAGCATTAGCTTTGACGGCGTTAGAGCTCCAACAAGTTTTAACCTCCTAAATACGGTTCACACGGTTCAGATTTCTAATTTTCCACTATGGCTTCTAAGTTGAATATCGAAACGGGTGTCCTATAATTCCTACTCACGCGGCCAACACTCTTGTAGTTATTGCACTTCACAGTGCATGGTCCAGTGTGGTGCAACCTTCGTTTGTTGTGGAAGGGAAGTTCTTGATACTGATACGTCCTTGAAATTTGGTTTAGCAATGTAACCTCTCGCGACCTTTTGTCATTTATTTTGTTGTTGTCATTCCTTACTACCTTGGTTTCCTAGCGTACGACCTAATCTATTTAGTCGCGAGCCATGTGGATTCTTACCTCATAAACAGTATTAGCTTCGATAGCATTAGCAATTCGTTGGGTTACAATACACTCGATCCTCGTGGAACTCATTCCTTGTCTTGTCGTCGGTATTTACTTCAAAATCGAACGGGGTAAAGGAAATGAAATAAGTCGAATAAATGGTTAAGTATAGACTAATTTCTGAGGCAATACGCGTACTCATAAAATCTTCAAGGTGGTGGATGAAAATACGATGCAGGCACTCTAATGAGTATGGGACGAGTGTTTAAAACTCGTCTTCAGAGACGGGGAGCAAAACAATTTGGGAAGATCAACATAGAGTTCAAAATAGCTGATGAGTATACGGTTAAAGTAAATAAGATTAAGATCTTTCATGAACGAGTTTACATAGCAATTACCATATTAAACCTCCAGTTACAAGTCCCGCCCATACAAGACTTGTGAAACTTAGATTCATACATAATTCCATGTAAACATAACCGTGTCGGGTTTCGCGTAATACGATATTGTATAAGGTTATGAATAATAAGTTCGAGACCATTGCATCGCTCACAATGTCTTAGACAAATTTTAGAGACCATTGTGTCATCCACAATGTCTTAGAAAGGTTTAATATTTATATAGACAACTTCCATATAAGTAATTAGAGGAATAATGTAAGGCGAACGTAAACCGCGAAGAAGAGATAACCGCAAAGAAAAGATAACCACAGAGAAAAGATAAACGTAAGCTCAAAGCAAAAACACGTATAAGGCACACATAAAAGCACATAAGGATCACATACTGGTTATAGTCCAGACCTAGATGTCTACCTAGACATTCTACCTGGTTCTCTATAACCTTGGCTCTCATACCAATCTGTCACACCCCCAGACGGGGCCTGGACGGAATACATGTCCGAGGGCGTGACGTCATCATAATCCGAACACAAGGCACAAGAGAACGACCACTAATGGACGTTTTGGAAATCATAACTCGTTGCATTGTTTAAAAATATGTAAGTTTTACATGATTTAAAAGAAGTTAAACAATTGCGGAAGCATAAGTAAAATGTAGCGGAAGCATAATTTGGTTTTTAAAAGACAACGAGTATGATATTTTGATAAGTCTTGAAAGAGTATCATATTGCACGTAGACTCCACATAGCACATCAAGAAGTCCAAAGCTAAGCACCTGAGAAAAACATGCTAAAACGGTCAACATAAAGTTGAGTGAATTCATAGGTTTAAGTAAAACATTTATGAGGACCAAAAACGTTTAGTGAATACAGCTTCACTCAATGTATTACGAAAAACATTTAATAATCAGAAACGTTCAATCAAAGTAGTGTGGACCACAAGTTTACAGTACGCACGTGACAGTTATAGGAGATATAACTTTACGTACAAAGCACATGCGACTATTATAACGAATACAATATCGCATGAAAAGTGTATACTGTTGCGCTAAGCTCATGACACCGAAGCTAATTAAGTCAACAGGGCATGTTACATCCTGTTGCAAAGTATTCCTGCCCTAAGCCGGTGTCCCAAACCAAAGACCACCATAAAGTATAATCGACATGACATATATCCGTTTGTTCATCGACGACAGAAACAAGTAAGTGCATGCTTACCCGGATAGGGATAATTAGTCCCAATAGATCTATTTATTCACTCGCGCTCCCTCAACCGGTCCTCCGGTCGAGAAATTAACAGTTCATGATAATTCGGGCAGTAGTTCGTGGTTTGTTAAGCAAACTTAGGCAACACGTAAATAGGAGATGGTAACTGAAAACACTTGTGTCCAATGAAGAAATAACCATTTTATTCATAAACAACTTTAAGTACTTAATTCCATAAGTAGAAAGAGTGTGATACCAATCAAGTAACCAGGTTTGTAATTAGTGTGTAAACGAGTTGGAAATTCGGTAACGTAAACAAGTTTGTAAACGAGCATGTTTCTCACCCCAAAAGATAATAAAACATTTATTCAAAACGAGTAAAATGTGGGGCTATGAACTCACCTTGAGGTTGCAAAGCAACTAGCAGAAATGCAAATAATAAGCACAACACAAACGGAGAACGGAACGGCTTGACCAAGAAGTTGCAGCTTAACTTAACGGCTAAAACCCACTAGTTTAGGATGATGAATTTGGGTTTTCCCGATGGATGAGCACATCAACGCGACTCGTTGATAAGGGATTTGGATTTCAAGTTGGATGAGTTTGGTGGTTGGTTAAATAAAATAAATCGAAAAACACACGCAAAGTATGTAATATATTCCGTATATATATTACATATGAAAAATGAACAATTATATAATTCATATGGTGAAGTATATAATAAAGACAAATATTCAAAAGGAAAAATCGTAGTATATAATACTTTACAAATATTATATAAGAAACGTGGTTAAAAATAATGGTAATAATATAATTCGACGCGTTTTCAAAAGTCACCAATTAAATTAATAAAAAGTTATTGCGTAAAAGTAAATACACGTTTTAAAGTTATGAATTAGATAAATGACGTTTTTAAAGTTTTTACAAAACTTATTATTTTATTTATTAGAATCATAAAAATGATTTTTATATATTAGTGTTCCGTTGCGCGTTTTAACTAAACTAGTTGCTTTGTTTATAAAAGTATAATTTTCGTTTATTTACCGATTTATTGTAAAATCACAATTTAATAATCTTAAAGACTATATAACTTTGTCATTTTATCGGGTTTCTAAAATATTATAAACTTTAATGAAAATTTACTAAGTATAAAGATTTTTAGAAATTTCGGCATGACTTTGCCGTTTGTATGACGTTTCCATTTTTACCAAAACCATTGTGTTTCCCATTTAACCAATATAGATGTTGCAATATTTTCCGTGTGTTTCAATATGTATCTAAATTAGATCAATAAATAGCAAAATAAATAAAAACCAAAACCACCCTACTGTTGTAAATCAACAAACCAAACGCACATATTGGGCTATTACCCATAGAAACAAACGCCCCTTTTGGGGCTGTTATGCCCACTGCCAAACGCACCCGCTGTGGTTAAACCACATAAACAAACACAGCCTTGTGGCTGTGTTACGCAGCCAAACGCACCCATTTGGGGCTACAATTTAGCAAACCAAACGCACCCTTGTGGTTCGTTTAACAGCAGAAACAAACACCCCCGAAAACTTATAAATCCAAACGCACTCTTGCAAAATTTACACAGCCAAACTCACCCTGTTTGGCTGTCCCGAAACAACAAACCAACCGCCCCTTGTGGGCTGCTGTCAAACCCGAATCCAAACACACCCTTTGGGTGATAAAACGCAGGAACAAACGCACCCTTACGGGCTGATAATCACAGAAATAAACACCCCTAAAAATTAAATCAAGCAAAAGAAAAAGAAATAAACTTAAACAAACCATACCACAATAAATTTGTTATTAATTTTTATAAATATATACATAACCAACCAAACTTAAGAAAAATAGAGGTGAGGTGGTGGTGGTACGCGGCTGTGACAGCCGCGGTTGTGGCTGTCGGTGGTGGCTGAGGAGGTGGCGTCGGTGGCTGGTCGGGGTGGTGACGGCAGTGAGGGTGGCGGTGAGATGGTGGTGTTCGGCTGTGGTGTGGCAGCGGCTGGAAATGGTTGTGGTGGAGGTGGAGACGAAGGTGGTTATGGTGGTTGTTGTGGAGAGGGCGGCGGTGGTGAGATGGTGATGATGGCGAGTGGTGACGCGTGATGGTGAGGATCGGGTAGATTCGGAGATGAGAAAACTTTTTATGTTTCGGTCGGAAACCCGCCGGAAAACTTTTCCGGCGGTGGCAGCAGGGTGGCCGGCGGCGGCGGCCGGCGGGGAGGGTGGCCGGATTTTTGGGGAAGATGGAGGAGGGAGAGAGAGTGTATTTGTGTGTGTGTGTTTAGTTTTATAGAAATGAAAAAAAAAGATATAAATTATATATATAATAAAAGTTTTAAAAATTTTGAATAGTTGTTAATAGTTGAGGGTTAACTTTGTAAATATTTCACAGGGACCTAACGTGTAACTTTTGAGTAATCTTTTATAAAATAGTGGTTCGGGACTCGTTTGGGCGACTTAACGGATGTTTCAAAATACGAAACTTGCGCCATTGTTTTCCAAATCATTTTTCTGATAAAAATGAGTATTTATTTGGTACTATTTCACAAATATTTTCATAACATTTATAAAAATATTCGTTATTAATATTCGTCATTTATTTAATGAACCGGTTACGTCTCGTCCGAAATAGAAATAAAAATAATTTCTAACCCATATATTCGCGTTATCAACAAACGTTTTCGAATAAAATGATGACTAAATTTATTAAATATTTTTATTTAATAAAACTGTTAATTAAATATAATTTAATTATTTCCTCGTTTCTAAATCTTGCGAGGGCATTTCAGTCACCTTCTGACTGTTTTCGGGTCTCAGTCAAAACTAAAAAGTTGTTCGGAATGTCGTTTTACATCAAATTGCTTTAGAGTCCGAATAACGAAAACGTAATTTAGCGGGTCGTTTTTGATAAATCAATTCAGGAATAAAATATATCATCACGTTTTCAAGTAAAATAAGTTTTAAAAATAAATTTGTAATGAACGATAATAATCGAAATTATGATTTATTATTTAAAAACGTTTTCAAAAATTTTACCGGCTACGCGGTAATCGTTTTTATGTGACCGTAAAAGGTCAAAAGTCAAAAGTCAAGTCGGAACCAAAAAGTCAAAGGGTAAAATAGTAATTTAAAATATCGGAAATTGCGGGGTGTGACAGTACCTACCCCTTAAAGGAATCCCGTCCCGGGATTCGATTTTTGTTAACCTTTTGTGTGATTAGGAACATATTTAGGATTTAACAAATCCGTTTTTAAACATGGCGTTGAAAATTTTATTCAGCAAAATTCAATGTGTTGACACTTCTTAATATACAAAAATTTTGGCTAAGTTTGACCAGGTTATTTAATTCATCAACATGAGTATTTTAGAAAAATAGCATTACCAGTTTTGTGGTTGATATAGCATGTTATAAGGAAAGTCTATTGATAGTGAAAACATCAAAGGAGAAAGTGTAGGCACGTGGGTATGTCTGTATAAGGGTTTAAATGTTTTAGAGCAGAGATATCTGTAAGGACCGGTGATTAATATCGAACGAGGCTAAAGGATGTAAGTATTCAACTTACTTAGAAGGTACGAGGAAGTATCGTGACTCAACTCACCTTAAACAAAGGAGGAGAATAAAGTATAACCGAACGGCTCTAATCGCGACTTAATATAGATGCGCCGTAGAATGAGAAATAATAATAATAATAACGGAACGTTGCACACAACGTTTAGTAACGAAATAGACAACCATGTATGTTTGTGCTTTAGTTTAGTCAAAAAATGTGTTTTTACGACTTATTAAATTTATAAAGATGTCACGACGTTCTTACGAAAAGTTACTATTTATAGAAAGTTTTCATTTTAGGAAAATTTTAATTTCTAGACGTTACTAGCATCCCCTAATTTAATCGTTTCTATATCTTCCAAAAACGAACTATTGAAACCCTATCGTTTAACCAAAATACTTAGCTTGCAAAATATATATATATAAAGTGTTGCTATATTTAGAAATGACCAACGACAATGACTTATCATTTTTAGAAAAATTCCTAAACCTTCGTTTTGATATTAAGAAGCTCCACAAATATTTTCAAAAACTTTCGACACTTAATAAACCTTTCGAGACATTTTTAAACGCCCGTTTTACCCTCATTTAAAACTCGGACCAACAACTATATTTTTATAAATCACCCATGGACTTGACCATAATGCCACAATATTTTCCAAACTATCCAAAATTCTTTTACGCCAAAACCAACCAACAAAATTTACTATAATTCAAGCATAACCCTATTGCCATCTTTGTTGCAACTCACAAATCTCACAACCTCTCAACAAGAACAATTTATATATCTGAAATCATCAAAAATATGTATTAAAATATTTATTCATTTTAATAAATTAGAAAATCATAGCACAAACATATGGAGTCGTGAATCAAAAGTATAAGAATACACAGCAACAATAACTATAACAAACGGTGATGGGATGCGGAGAGTGGACATTTCAAGAAACATTATCCCCAAAATAAAGGTCAACAATTAGGAGGAGCTCACGGGAAAAGCTCATGTGATACGTGACGGAATATCATACTCAGTCGTTAGTTCGAGGATGAATCAAATCCATTAGCTCAAAAGCGCACAAGTCGGTTAACTCCACAAATAGTTCGTGATCGCAAGGTTTTGTAACGGCAAGAGTAAAAATTTTAAGAATGAGATAAGGTAGTTCAAGTGAGGTCTTAAAGTTCTGTTGAATGGTAAGACACGATCGCGTTTCTAGGTCTTTTTAACGGGTTCCGATGTTTTTCAGTTTCGAGTTCATACTTATGTCATATCGGTAGTGTTCCCAAATCTATAGGTCGTGTGTCGAGTTGTTCTTCTCATGAACTTTCAGTTGATGGTAGCTATTCCTTAGGTCGATTTTTGAGTAGACGCTACATCCTCGTAGTTGATCGAGAAGATCATCTATACTAGGTAACGGGTAACGGTTAGCTTGTAAATTTTTGGTAGTCCTTGTACATCCTGAATGATCCATCAGAGGTTTTGTCGATACGAGGATCTCATAATTCACGTGATTCTATCTCACTAAAAGGTAAGTATATTGACGAAAATCTTCTAGTTCTATTGGTTATAATCCACTTAAAGTGGTATGCTCATTACATTCTAGAACCTTTCAATCCGTAATTTCCATGACTACGGGAAGCATGATTTTGTCTCTCGGCTAAGGTTGTGGTGTTTCCACATGCTAAGGTTAAAGAAAAAGCTACTTAATTATGATGCTTACGTATGCGAATACTGACTGACACGACTTATGAATACGCACGCAAAATATTAATAAAACCAAGTACAATATAATCTCGTTGACAATGTAGAGGATGGAACATAAAGGTAATTTGACAAAATTTTATGGTGACTACTCCCAGCATAGCATGGTCCTTCCTGAATTATCCATAGTTGATCAGGCTATGCATAATTTAGGAACTAACGATAAAATGCTCATTTCGTCAAACAAATGTTATGTTAAAGAAAAATCTTACATGGTATAAACGATATAATTTATAAGGTAGCAAAACAGTTCGGGGTAATAAAAACAGGGTTGTTTATATAACGACACACGATATTTTGTAAGATAACGAGAAATGTTTTATGAGGCGATAACAAAATAGTTTACAAGAAAGTTACGTGACGGTTTATAATGTAAAGGTAACAAATGGTTTACAAGTTGACAACCCAATAATTTATAAAGTGGCAACATAATGGTATATAAAAGACACGAAGTAGTTCATAAGATGTTGACGACATATTTCTAAAATTGACAGCGAAATAGTTTATAAATGACAACGAAATAATTCATGAGGTGACACGGATTTAGTTTGTAAGATACCTGCAAAATAATTTATAATAGGATAGCAAAAGGGTTTATACTTAACCGTAAATTAGGTTATAAAATGAAAACGAGTTGGTTCATTAATTTATACTGAATTAAGTTATGAGGTAATAGTAAGATAATTGTAAAATGTTGACAAAACGGTTTATGTAATGATATCAAAATAGTTTATAAGGTGTTAAAATAAGCAAAAAGCTATCAACAAACGGTTTGTAAACTGGTGGTAAAATATTCATAACGCGACAACTAGGTTTATAAGACGACACTAAAATAGTTCATAGGATATCATCCAGTTAGTTAATAACAGTAAGACAGTTTACATAATAATATTGAAATGGGTTGCAAGACGGTAACAGACTCAAGGAGTAGCTTACATATATTTACTAGAGATTTGAAGTGTACTGACAAAATCATCATGACACAATTTGAACAAAGGATTTAGGGAAATCCACACAATACACGAAATTCACAGGTAAGTACTAGTGCAACACTCTTAGAGATTACAGCCTGAGTCTACTTTGGTTTCACTAAATAGGGAAAAATCTTTCCTTAAACATCAACGTTATCTTTGACGGTGTTAGAGCTCCAACGAGTTTTAACCTCCTAAATACGGTTCGCACGGTTCAGATTTCTAATTCGCCACTGCGGCCTCTAAGTTGAATATCGAAACAGGTGTCCTACAATTCCTACTCACACAGCCAACAGTCTTGTAGTTATTGCACTTCACAGTGCAGTGTGGTGCAACTTACGTTTGTTGTAGAAGGGAAATTTTGCTACATATCCGTCTGGTTTAGCAATGTAAGCTCTTACGGCCTTTTGTCATTTATTTTGTTGTTGGATTCCTTACTACCTTGGTTTCCTAATCGTACGACCTAATTTATTTAGTCGCGAGCCATGTAGATTCTTACCTGATAGACAGTATTAGCTTTAATAGCATTAGCAATTCATTGGGTTACAATACACTCGATCCTCGTGTAACTCATTCCTTGTCTTGTCGTCGGTATCTACTTCAAAATCGAATGGGGTAAAGGAAATGAAATAAGTCGAATAAATGATTAAGTATAGACTAATTTCTGATGCAATACGCGTACCCATAAAATCTTCAAGGTGGTGGATGAAAATACGATGCAGGCACTCTAATGAGTATGGGACGAGTGTTTAAAACTCGTCTTCGGAGACGGGGATAAACAATTAGGGAAGATCGACATAGAGTTCAAAATAGCTGATGAGTATACGGTTAAAGTAAATAAGATTAAGATCTTTCATGAACGAGTTTACATAGCAATTACCATATTAAACCTCCAGTTACAAGTCCCGCCCATACAAGACTTGTGAAACTTAGATTCATACATAATTCCATGTAAACATAACCGTGTCGGGTTTCGCGTAATACGATATTGTATAAGGTTATGAATAATAAGTTCGAGACCATTGCATCGCTCACAATGTCTTAGACAAATTTTAGAGACCATTGTGTCATCCACAATGTCTTAGAAAGGTTTAATATTTATATAGACAACTTCCATATAAGTAAATAGAGGAATAAACGTAAGGCGAACGTAAACCGCGGAGAAGAGATAACCGCAAAGAAAAGATAACCTCAGAGAAAAGATAACCGCAGAGAAAAGATAATCGCAGAGAAAAGATAAGCGTAAGCTCATAGCAAAAACACGTATAAGGCACACATAAAAGCACGTAAGGATCACATACTGGTTATAGACCAGACCTAGATGTCTACCTAGACATTCTACCTGGTCTTCTATAACCTTGGCTCTCATACCAATCTGTCACACCCCCAGACGAGGCCTGGACGGAATACAGTCGCGAGTGCGTGACTTCCATCCATAATACCAAACACAAGTGCACCAAGATAACGACCACTAATGGACCCGTTTTGGAAATCATAACTCGTTTCATTGTTTTAAAAATATGTAAGTTTAACATGATTTAAAAGAAATTAACATTTGGCGGAAGCATATAGTAGAAATGTAGCGGAAGCATATGTTGATTTTTTAAAAGACAACGAGTAGCTAATTTGATAATTAATAAGAAGTAGTATCATATTGCACGTAAGGACATCCACATAGCACATCAAAAGTCCAAAGCTAAGCACCTGCGAAAAAAAACATGCTAAAACGGTCAACATAAAGTTTGAGTTAATTCATAGGTTAAGTAAAACATTTATAGGGACCAAAAAACGTTATAGTGAATACAGCTTCACTCAAAGTATTTACGAAAACATTTAATATCAGATACGTTTCAATCAAAAGTAGTGTGGCCGGGCACAAGATTACAGTACGCACGTGAACAGTTATAGGAGATATAACTAATCACATACAAAGCACATGCGACTAATTACAACGATACAATATCGCATGAAAAGTGTATACTGTTGCGCTAAGCTCATGACACCGAAGCTAATTTAGTCAACAGGGCAAGCTTCTTCCTGTTGTATAGTATTCCTGCCCTTAACCGGTGTCCCAAACCAAAGACCACCATAATGCACAATCGACATGACATATATCCGTTTGTTCTTCGTTCGACAGAAACAAGTAAGTGCAATGCTTACCCGATAGAGAAATATAGCCCTCACCCCCCCCCCCCCCCCCCCCACCCCCCCTCCCAATAGATCTATTTATTCACTCGCGCTCCCTCAACCGGGTCCCCGGTCGGAATTAACAATTCATGATAATTCTGGAGCAAAGTAGTTTCGTGGTTTGGATAAGCAAAACTGGGCACACTATATATACGGAGATGGTAACTGAAAACACTTGTGTCCAATGAAGAAATAACCATTTTATTCATAACAACTTTAGTACATAATTCCATAAGGCAGAAAGAGTGTGATACCAACAAGTAACCAGGTTTGTAATTATGTGTAACGAGTCTTGGAAATTCGGTAACGTAAACAAGTTTGTAAACGAGCATGTTTCTACCCCAAAAGATAATATAACATTTCTTCAAAATGAGTAAATGTGGGCTATAACTCACCTTGAGGTTGCAAAGCAACTAGCAGAAATGCAAATAATAAGCACAACACAAACGGAGAACGGAATGGCTTGACCAAGAAGTTGCAGCTTAACTTAACGGCTAAAACCCACTAGTTTAGGATGATGAATTTGGGTTTTCCCGATGGATGACACATTCAACCGCGACTCTTGATAAAGGTTTTGGATTTCAGGTTGGATGAAGTTTGTTGGTTTGGTTAAAAAAAATAAATCGAAAAACACACGCAGAAGTATGTAATATATTCCCGTGTAATATTACATATGAAAAATGAACAATTATATAATTCATATGGTGAAGTATATAATAAAGACAAATATTCAAAAGGAAAAATCATAGTATATAATACTTTACAAATATTATATAAGAAACGTGGTTAAAAATAATGGTAATAATATAATTCGACGCGTTTTGCAAAGTCACCAATTAATTAATAAAAAGTTATTGTTTAAAAAGTAATTACACGTTTTAAAAGTTATGATTAGATAAATGACGTTTTTAAGTCTTTACAAAACCTTATTATTTTTATTATTAGAATCATAAAATGATTTTCATATATTCATGATCCGTTTTCGCGTTTTAACTAAACTAGTTGCTTGTTTAAAAATATAATTTATTAGTTTATTTACCGATTATTAAAATCACAATTATTAATCATAAAGACTATATAACTTTTGTCAATTTATCGGGTACTAAAATATTTATAACCATTAATTGTGAAAGTTACTAAGATAGTAAGATTTAGAAATTTCGGCATGACTTTGCCGTTTTGTATACGTTTCTATTTTACAAAAACATTTGTTTTCCCATTTAACCAATATAGATGTTGCAATATTTTCCGTGTGTTTTAATATGTATCTAAATTAGATCAATAAATAGCAAAATAAATAAAAACCAAAACCACCCTACTGTTGTAAATCAACAAACCAAACACACATATTAGGCTATTACCCATAGAAACAAACGCCCCTTTTGGGGCTGTTATGCCCACTGCCAAACGCACCCGTTGTGGTTAAACCACATAAACAAACACAGCCTTGCGGCTGTGTTACGCAGCCAAACGCACCCATTTGGGGCTACAATTTAGCAAACTAAACACACCCTTGTGGTTCGTTTAACAACAGAAACAAACACCCCCGAAAACTTATAAATCCAAACGCACTCTTGCAAAATTTACACAGCCAAACTCACCCTGTTTGGCTGTCCCGAAACAACAAACCAACCGCTCCTTGTAGGCTGCTGTCAAACCCGAATCCAAACACACCCTTTGGGTGATAAAACGCAGGAACAAACGCACCCTTACGGGCTGATAATCACAGAAATAAACACCCGTAAAAATTAAATCAAGCAAAAGAAAAAGAAATAAACTTAAACAAACCATACCACAATAAATTTGTTATTAATTTTTATAAATATATACATAACCAACCAAACTTAAGAAAAATAGAGGTGAGGTGGTGGTGGTACGCGGCTGTGACAGCCGCGGTTGTGGCTGTCGGTGGTGGCTGAGGAGGTGGCGTCGGTGGCTGGTCGGGGTGGTGACGGCAGTGAGGGTGGCGGTGAGATGGTGGTGTTCGGCTGTGGTGTGGCAGCGGCTGGAAATGGTTGTGGTGGAGGTGGAGACGAAGGTGGTTATGGTGGTTGTTGTGGCATAGCAGCGGTGTAGTGGTGGCCGGCGAAATGGAGGCAGCCGGAGGAGGTAAACGGCGCGTGGAGGAGAGTGACAAGGGAGATCGAGTAGATCGGTGGAGGATCTATCTTTTTATATATTTTGGGTTCGCCGGAGTTTGGCCGGAAAAGTGGCCGGCGGTGGCTGGTGGCCGGAATCCGACCGGAGAAGATGAAGGAGGGAGAGAGAGTGTATTTGTGTGTGTGTGTTTAGTTTTATAGAAATGAAAAAAAGAATATAAACATATATAAAATATTAAAAGTTTTAAAATTTTTGAATAGTTGTTAATAGTTGAGGGTTAACTTTGTAAATATTTCACAGGGACCTAACGTGTAACTTTTGAGTAATCTTTTATAAAATAGTGGTTCGGGACTCGTTTGGGCGACTTAACGGATGTTTCAAAATACGAAACTTGCGCCATTGTTTTCCAAATCATTTTTCTGATAAAAATGAGTATTTATTTGGTACTATTTCACAAATATTTTCATAACATTTATAAAAATATTCGTTATTAATATTCGTCATTTATTTAATGAACCGGTTACGTCTCGTCCGAAATAGAAATAAAAATAATTTCTAACCCATATATTACGTGCCTATCAACAAACGTTTTCGAATAAAATGATGACTAAATTTATTAAATATTTTTATTTAATAAAACTGTTAATTAAATATAATTTAATTATTTCCTCGTTTCTAAATCTTGCGAGGGCATTTAATAAAACTTGTTTGGAATGTCGTTTTACATCAAATTGCTTTAGAGTCCGAATAACGAAAACGTAATTTAGCGGGTCGTTTTTTATAAATCAATTCAGGAATAAAATATATCATCACGTTTTCAAGTAAAATAAGTTTTAAAAATAAATTTGTAATGAACGATAATAATCGAAATTATGATTTATTATTTAAAAACGTTTTCAAAAATTTTACCGGCTACGCGGTAATCGTTTTTATGTGACCGTAAAAGGTCAAAAGTCAAAAGTCAAGTCGGAACCAAAAAGTCAAAGGGTAAAATAGTAATTTAAAATATCGAAAATTGCGGGGTGTGACACATGCAAGATTTTTATCAAGATTCTTGATTTTATTGATCTTTGATTTTTAAGGGTTTGATCAAATTGAGTGCAATTGGTGTTACAAGAGATTGATTTTAAGTGTTTTTAACAAGTTTGGTGAAACAAATTAAAATTTTCGTGTCTCCTTTGTTCCTTGTGGTGTTCGGCCAAGTATCAAACCCAAGGGGGTTTGATATTGATTGATTTCCTTCTATTGATTTGTGAGTTATATCATTCCTATTTTATTTTGATTATACTTATATATATGTATGCATGTTAATTTTGATCAATTAGGAATCCATAAAAAAGTTGTGAAAAAAGGGAATTGTTGGATTATAAATGTTGTGGGTAATCAATTAGGTTTAGTGGAATTTATAGGTTAGTTTGAGATTATGGAATGTGAAATTTGTGCGAAAAATTGAAGATTTGAAAGGGTTTTATAACCCTTAATTAGGGCAGAAAGTTTGGACTAAAAATCAGCGGGTTTAGTTAGGAAATGGCTTCGGCAATTTTCAGAAAATGGCAGCTTTTATATCCGAATTTGTTTCAACTTTGCGATGTTATAATATTGGTCATGCCAAAAGATTTTCTAGGTTTTCAGGACCCTAAAGTTATCTACTTCGAGTCTACTTTCAAAAGAACTAGGCCTCGTCGATTTTTAAGATGTAAAAGTTAGTCAAAACCTTTGTACAAGATTAAGTGTTAAAACTGTGTAGGCTGTCCAGAAATTCGATTGTAAAGATGCTGTGAGCAGGCGAGTCAAAACTTAATATTTTTGGACGAAATTTAAACTGGAGATTGTACATGATGTGTGTGACCTCCTGTATTTTTTTCAGATTTTTATAAAATGTTTAAGGGTGCCTGCTGTTGCCAAACTTTTGATAACTTTCTCCAGACCTGTTTTAAACTAGTTTATATATGTGCGTAGGATTTACGAAAGGTAAAACTTGCTTAGAATCTTTGGGGCAAACATAGTAGTAAGTCAATATACATAGGAACCTGGAGATGGAATATAAGCAAGTGTTGAGGTTGTTTGGCAAGTCGTTAAGCGATAATTAGTTGCTAGTAAAACGGCGCAGTTTTCTAAAAATGGACAACCATTGGAAATAAAAAGCGAAGTGTAGTCTCATGGATTCCAAATGTACGAACTGACATGCATATAACGTAATTTCAATAGGTTGCATATTTTACATAATTGAATATTAATAATATATTATTATTATTAATAGGTCGCGGTTGAGATTTGTCATCGTCTCTTTTCTTCGTTACTCTCATCTTGGTATCTCCATTTTGGTGAGTTTCTCACATCCCCCTCTTTTTGCATATTTTAACTGTTTTGGGGTGGAAAACATGATGTATTTTATTAAATTTCTATGCTCGTACCGTTATGTTTTATAAACCTTCGAGCATACCTAAATTTATTGAACTTGGTTTTTGAACTTTGCAAACTTGTGAAACGTGTTGAACTTGTTTTGGAATCGTGTTGAACTTGAACTTGAACTTGAACTTATTATGTATGTTGTTGTATGCTTGGAACCCGCCACTACTTTTAACTCACTTTCCCCCTCAACGTGATTGAGACGTTAATACTTATGGATAGCGCTATTAGGAGATTAGCCCCTCCTCACTCCTCGCACAAGGAGCATTATTACTAATGTTTGTGCACACTATACAACTAGAACTTTGATGGGAGTTGGAACGGTAGCTGAATACGTTTAAAGGTTAATGCCTCGCATAATCACTATAGCCATACAATACATTGATTTGTTTGGACACTCACTTTATTTGGAAACTGGATTTTGGTTGGACAACTGATTTTGATAACTTGCATTGAGTTTGGCAGAACTTTTACCGACATCTACTCTTTAAAAAAAAAAAAAAAAAAAAAAATATCTAAAACTACATTTTGTGTATAAAATCTTGAGCGCTCACCAACTATTTCGATAGTTGACCATTTTATCATGCTTTTCAGGTGACGTTCCTAAGGTGGAAGCTTAGTTCCTTGCATTTCATCAAATTGTCAAGATGACTATAAAACTGCCAGATTCATGTCTTTTGGAATATCCATGTTCGGATAGAACAATCTATGATGTTTAATGTACTTTTAAATTGTTTTCTTCAGAATGTTGTAATTCGGATAACTTTTCTTTTATTAGATCATGTATGGTGTTTTTATCTATCATCTTGTGTGATGTTTATTGATATGTTACACCTCGCGTTTCCGCTTTGGTGGGGTGTGACACCATCAAACTTGCCTAAAGGGTCTAGGGTATTTAGAATAGTAACAGGACATCCAAAAGGTCTCATGAAACTTATGCTTGGTGCTCTGCCAATAATAAGTTTATAGGGTGTCTTGTTATGAGGATTGATCACTAAAACCTTGTTCAAGACATAACAAGCAGTATTAACTACTTCAACCTAAAATATTATAGGTAGAAGTGAGTCTACTAGCATAGTCCTAGCTGCCTTAATCAGGGTCTTGTTATTTTTCTCAGCAACTCCATTTTGTTGTGGAGTTCTGGCAACACTATATTCCCTTTTTATCCCTTTTTGCCTACAGAATTCATCCATTTCTCTTTTTTTGAATTATGTCCCATTATCAGACCTGGTTACTTTAACCTTATGGTTTAATTGGTTTTCTACTTCTGTTATAAATTTCTTAAGAATCCCACTAGTTTCACTCTTAGTGGCTAAGAAGAAAACCCAGCTAAACCTACTAAAGTCATTAGTCACTACAAGGCAATAGGTCTTATGATTGATACTCCTTACAAATGTTGGTCCAAATAAGTCCATATGCAACATCTATAAAGGTTGGCTGATAGATATCACGATGTTTTGGGTCTTACAAGGAGGCTTTGTGTTGCTTCCCTCTGACTAAGCAACACAAGATGGTTATTTCCAAAAGTCCTTAAAGGAATAACTCTTACAAGGATTTCCCTTCATAAGTTTTATTTCATGTTTTTCAAATTCACATAGACCCCGACTCCTAGCATAGCATACACTCATCAATTATGTGCTTTTACAAATAAACAAGTTAAACTCCAGTAGGAAAAACATTCTTTAAATCACAGAATGTACATATTGTTTTGCCTGGGACCCTAAGATAAAGTAATGGAAGTTTTCATCAATTAGCTAAAGTCATAGACAAACAATAATATTAGTTTCAGTGAAAAGAACATTGTTTTCTTGTCACAAATTGTGAGACAGAGAAAAGATAAAACTTTAGTTCCTCACAAAAAACCACATCTACAAAGCCTATTTTATTAGTTCCATATCTTACCATAACGTGTTTATCATTACCACCTCTAGTACCTCCACCAAAGACAACAAAACCTCCATCAATATCTAGATAGTCAGTAAGTAAGGCTTTGTTCCCTGTCATATGCTTGAAGCATCCACTGTCAAACATTCCTTTGTATTTAAAGCATGTTGTGGATTCCCCTGCATAAAAATAAGAGAGTCAGTTCCTCTGGGTACCCCAAGCCCACTACTGACTTGACTCTGCCTTGTGGATCAATATAATTTACTCTTTTTGAGATCCATGATCAATTATTGTCTTTGGATCCATTGTTTAAATCAGTCTTTTTAGGTCTCCAACCATAACCTGCTGAGTGCCTATACATTGACTCCATTCTCTTAACAGTACCAAACTGTTGTTTGGCCATTCAGTATTAACACCATTTACTTTAACAGGTATTACACTTTTACTTTTGAAACCCAGTTAATAAGAACTATTAGATTTATAAAAGGCCTTCTAAAATGTGAAATTGACTTAGGAAAATAATTTATTTGATTGTTGAAACATTCACTCAAATTTTAGGGGTAGCAGATTACATCCGCTTGGCAGTACTAACTGGTATTCTTCCAGACCTAGTTAAGACTGTAGTTGGAACAAATTTATTTTGAGGAATTATTCTTTGAGTGTTGTTCCAAATTGGTCTAACTTCCCTATGGCCAGTACCCTTTCCCAAAACAGATTCTTTAGGCATTCTCTTTTCATGAAAATCATAGTCTTTTATTAGATGATTGTGATTTCCACAA
Source organism: Tanacetum coccineum (assembly GCA_026074375.1). Taxonomy (NCBI): domain Eukaryota; kingdom Viridiplantae; phylum Streptophyta; class Magnoliopsida; order Asterales; family Asteraceae; genus Tanacetum; species Tanacetum coccineum. The sequence continues at coordinate 58,181 of BQNB010018351.1, forward strand.
ACAAAACAAGCTTTTTCTTAAAAACCAAAAAGTTTTTGAGTCATCTTCCCATTCCAATCTTTTTTATCTACCTTAGGAGATTGAGTGAGCATCCTAGGTTTTACATCTTGTTTATTAGATTTAACAGGTTCATTCTTAGCTTTTGTAAACTCAATCTTTTTAAAACTAGGTTTGACTATTGTTTGAGAATCCTCAGACTGAAATATAACCTCATCATCATCACTAACCCAATCTTCAATGATAACTCCACTAGGCCTAACAGATTTAACTCTAGGCATTTCTACACTAGTATTGCTAGGTGGGGTGATACTTGTTTCAACTTGAGACACACTAGCACTAGTCTTATTTGTTGTAGGCCTATAACAGAATTATCCAATCCTGCAAAAGATAGGTCAACAAGTGGAGGCATGTAGTTCCTAGTAAGAGGAGGGGGAACTGCATGATATTCATTATCCTTTTTGAACCTATCATTTGTTTGATTGTCATCTCCATCACTTGAACGACTATCATACACACTATTAAACAATTCACTACCACTTGAATCATTTTCATTCAATTGATCTCTATATCCTAGACCAGATTTATCTTTAAAACTTATTTGACTATTAATCAGTTTATTTAAGTTTTTAGAGGATGTTTCAAACTGTTCTAGTTTAGCTTTTAAATCTTCTTTTTCTTTTAAAGTTTGTTCTAACTGATTTGTAAGTCTAGTGACAGCATTACCTTTATGTTTTACTTCAAACTCTAATACTGCAATCTTTTCCTCATAGATAACTTCTTTTTTCTGATGAACAATTAATTGTGCTTCTACAGATTCCAGGCCTAACTAATAAGCTACAACTTCTAGATTAGCCTTACTAAGAGTTTGTCGTTGTTCATCAAACTGTTTTTGAAGTTTTTCATATGATTTTACACAGTTTTTAGAACAAGATTGTACCTTTGTGTCAGACCCTAAGGAGTTTGAAGTGTAGGTCATGAGAGCTAACTCAGTTGGTTCATCTTGAGCTATATAACTCCAGTTATATCCCAGTCCATCTTGGACAATCAAAGCATTGTCTTGAACAACCAATGCATTAGAGGTCTCCACTGGTACAGTCCTTCTGGTGTTGTCCATGCTCTTATATTCCTTTGCAAAATGGCCTCTTCTATGACAATTAAATCATTCAACCTTAGTTTTATCAAAACCTACAGGTTCTTTGCCATTGAAGATTAACTTTCTTCCAGTCTTCTTATACAATCGCTTAACCCTCATAGAAAGCATGGCCACTTGCCATTTAAGGTCCATTTCTTCCAAATCATCATGATCAATCTGCTCCAGGTCTTCATCATCTAGTTATGGACTATTTGACTGATTAGCAAAGAATGAGAATATTAGATCATCAGTATATGATGATGAAGAGGCTTGTCTCTGAGAATTATGACCTGATGCAGTAGAAACACTATTAGTAGTATTAACTTCATTACTACTGCTAGTGTCTTCTGCAGAGAGAAAAGCTACATTCTGAGAGTTTAAAGATGATCCAGAGGAACCTTTGATATCAGCTTTAAACACTTTTAGGTTATTGTATAGATCATCAATATCTAAATCATCTATACCATCTTTGTTCCTCATAATCAAGGCAATATTGTTCCATGATGAAGGTAGAGCTCTTAAAAGTTTTTGATTTGCATCTTCATTAGGAACAGCTGCACCATGAACTTCTAGAAGGCTGATAATTTTTTGAAACCTATCATATGCTTTATCTAATCCTTCTGTGTCAGATACAGAAAAGTTTTCAAATTGTTGCTTCAAGACATTCTTCTTCATCTTTTTTGATTCAACATTGCCGCCAAAACCTACTCTTGATAGCATCCCACAAAGACTTTGCATCCTTGATTGTATGGAACCTCAGTTGATACTCATCAGGAATAGCCAAAAGCAGAATGCTTTTAGCATTTCTTTCTTTTTGTCTTGCTAATATAGCTTGAACATTCTTTGGAGGTATGATTGTCTCTAAACTAGACCTTATATATATATAATATATAATAAAATATATATAATAAGTATAATCTAAAAATAATCAATGAAACCGAGAAGTAATATAGAATATTCCTGGGTCGTTTATCCCCAACGAGGCTGTGCTTGAAAATCGGTACAGTCGGAAAATTGGAGTTTGAATGAGATTAATAATTTGGGAGTTTAGAAAGCTAAATTAATCAATAATAAGCAAAAACGATTGGGAAAAACTGTGGTTTGTTTATATTTCATAGCGGTTTTGCAGTGCGGTTTTCAACTCCTCCGCCCCTAGAAGAGCCAAATCAAGAAAATGATGAGTTTGACAGTGATACATGTACAAATCCGTTTGCTCCTCGTTATACCAGTTCTGCTGAGTCATGATCATCAAGGATTGTAGATACTTCAAACATGCATACTTTCTAACAACCTCATTCTCACATCAGAAGATGGACGAAAGATCATCCGTTAGTAACAATCATTAGCAATCCATCCAAACGTGTTTCTATAAGATGTCAACTCGCTACCGATGCCATGTGGTGTTATTTCCATGCATTCGTAACAAAATTTGAGCTAAAAACTTACAAAGAATCCATGAAAGAATCTAGCTGGATTAAAGCCATAAAGAGAGGATTCATGATTTTGAACGACTTCAAGTATAGGAATTAGTACCAAGACCATCCAATGTTATGCTCATTAGCCTTAAGTGGATATTTAAGGTAAAACTGGATGAATATGGAGGGTAATTAAAAAGAATAAGGCATGTTAGTGCAAAGGGTTTTTGTCAGAGAAGGGTGGGGATTTACTTGAAGATTCATTAGCACTGGTGGTATAAAACCATTCACATCTTCATCGCCTAATTGCTCACAAAAAATATTAACGATCTATCAGATGAATGAGAAGACTGCTTTTGTCTGAATGGTAAATTTAAAATAGAAGTAAACGTTCAGTCAACCAGGAAGGATTTGTTGACCAAGATCACCAAACCATGTTTTCTGACTGAATAAAGCCCTTATATGGGATTGAAACAAACTCGCACGGGCAATGGTATGAACTTGGTGATCAATTCCTTACCTCTCTCAAACCTTCGTCAAGTTGCAGTTGATACCGGTGATTATACACAAGAAAGGAAGAAACCCCATCTTATTGGTACAAATTTATGTGCGAATGACATTATATTTGCTTCCACAAATCCTACTTTCTAGTGATAAATTTACAAATTAAAATGAGTAAAACATTTAAGATGTCATGATGGAAAAATGTCATTCCATTTATTGGACTAACAGAGTTTTTCTCAAAAATACCATAGGCCTCTTCATAAACTATCAAAAACGCTCTTGAATGCTAAGAAAACGGTTTAGAATACATTGATGTTGGTGAACACTCCATGGAGAAGTGTTCAAACTTGGATGAGGATCCACAAGTGTACTCTAGTTGACCCATCTCGATATCGTAGTTAATGGTCTTTCTCACTTGAGACCTCATAACAAGTCGTCCAATTTAGTGTTAGTTGTGTGCATGTTGCCCGTAATCAGGGCAAAAGCCTGACCGAAAAGCACCTAACTATGGTAAACGAATCTTTGGTACCATAAAAGGAGACCATTAATAATGGGTTTGTGTGTATCCAAAGGACACCAGATTTGATCTAATAGCTTTTAGAGATGCAGATCATGCATGTTGCCAAGATTCAAGAAAAGTACTCGGGAAGTGCATAATTTTTAGGGGAAAAGCTAGTCAGCTGGTCATCTAAGAAACAGAAGTGTACAACAATCTCTTCTACATAAGCAGAATACATTTCCTTGTTCGGTTTCTGTGCACAAATCCTATGGATCAGATCTTAGTTAACAGACTATGGATTCGACTTCAAGAAGATCCCGTTGTATTGTGATTCTAAAAGTGCAATTGCCTTATCTTGCAACATTGTACAGCACTTGAGGACCAAACACATTGTTGTTCGCTATCATTTCATTAATGAGCAAGTTGAGAATGAAATTGTTTAACTCTACTTTTTCAAGACTGCATACCAATTGGCTGATATCTTTACTAAAGCACTCGAAAGAGAATGCTTCGAGTTTTTACTCAATCGCCTTGGAATGCCGAGCATCACTCCTGAAGAGCTCAAGAGTATTGCAGAGTCCGAAGAAGAGTAATTTTATTACTACTTCGTGTCATCCTAGTTAACCAAAAGTATATTAATTTATAAAAAAGCTCAAAAGAGATTTACAAATATTAAATCTAAAATATTTTCAAAAACAAAATACAAAAATAAAAATCTATAACAATAAAAAAACCAAATTTGAAAACATTTGAAAAAGCCAAAATTAAATCTTCTCGACATGTCTTTTAACAACGATAATATCTACGATCTTTTTGAAAGTCATTCAATAATGAACACGGAATTAATAGATAAGACAAAGTTCGACTGAAAGATTAAATGTTTTAAAACAAGTCATTTATCTTGTTCTATGGTTATATAATATACAATACAGATTGTTAACCCTGTTCTACATCTTAAAGGAAAGTATATCATCAAAAAGATTACTTATCCTCAAAACGGGAAAAGAAATTTTCTCGGTCATGGGCTAATTCTAAAAACAGTCAAAGTTTTTAAGCTCATGAGAATGGCTTGCGTATACTTTAGTACACAACCCATGCTTCAAAAAAAAGAAAATTGTACGTGTCAGTGCATTTATTCTTCAAAAGAAGAGAAATATTCTTTAACTCGAGCAATTTTCTCAAAATTTGATTTTATCAAACATGCTCGAGTTAAAAATTTCAAAAGCTGGAAATAAATCAGAATCAGTTTCGTCATCAATGGAAAAAGTTTTCAAAAGGAAATTCGATCTTTCGAACAAATCCAAAAAACCTTTAAATAGGCTACAGGTCTTTGTTCGAGGGGGAGACAGTGCTTTAACATGAAAATTTCCCTAAATAATCAGAATAAATTTCATCATCAGAAAAATAATTAAGCAAATTTGACCACTCAAACAAAAACAATAGATCTTTAAATAGAATACGGGTCTTTCTTTGAGGGGGAGAAGGTGCTTTCGGATATAATTTTTTCAAAAAGTTTCAAAGAAAATAACCGGGAAAAGTGTTAAAACTTTAAACGGGTCATCATTTGAGGGGGAGTTAACAGGGTTAACTCAGGGACTATTCTTGTAATATAGTAATTAATTTCAAGGTTAGTGTAACTTGTTAAAAGTTTACCACCCATAGATGCAAAATATTTTCACCCTTAAGGTTTGAAGAGTGTTATATAAGTTTAAATCTCATTTTCACTAAACCTAAAACCACAAGGACCAGTGTTGTCAAGTTTTGAAAGTCATTTTATATAACACCTAAACTAGCGAATGACAAAATCATTTTTATCAAACACTTAAATAATTTCCTCCCCCTCCTCTCATCTTGTTGTTCGCTAGTCTCCAAAACACAATCAAGAGTGGTTTTTAGGCAAAACGTAAAACACAAAAATCATTCCCTATCATCTTCTAATTACTCTTGTGAAAGGAATTAGTTTCTTTTGGGCTTAATCTCTTAAAATCACTTAAAAATGGGTTTAGGGTTGATGCGGTTATCGTAAGGGACTTCTATGAGAAGTTTTACAACTCCCTAGGCAGAGTACCTAACCGTTGTAGTAGTAGTATAGGCAAGACTCGGGGGTTGTTATCGTTCTTCAAGGGAATAGGTGGAAAGCTGTTATCACGGTCTAACATGTTAGTGAATTTGTATAAACAGACTTAATTCTATAGTGGTAATTATAGTTTAGTTCTCTAGTTTTACATAGTTAGTACTGTAAAAGGATTATCATAAGTTAGTACAGGTATGTGTAAATATAGTTAATTACTGCTTAGTAATAGTTTAAGTCTGCTTACGAAAAATTAGTTAGAGTTAAAGATATGCATTAGATATCTTGATGAAAAGTATATCATTATCTTTATACGCGTTTTTGTAAGCCCATTAGGGTTTCCTTAGTGTATAAAAGGAACCCTAGGCATAGCTAGTATATAAGTAGTTCTACACAAATCATAGAGATTAAGTAGTAATCATAGTTAGTAATCTGTAACCTAGGCAGATTCAAAGTTTAATATAAAAGTTCATTTTGATATATTCAATATAGTTCTTCTTATTCATTATTGATTAGATTTCGCAAATCAATATATATATATAAACTCAGTGTTGCTTTAGAATTTATCTAAAGGATCAAACTCTTGCAAGCTGAGGTTAAGATCTATTCCGTAAATCGATCCCAACAATTGGTATTCAAGCTTGTGTGGAAACTCTAAATAAGAAGAACTCCATTGTTTGAAGCAGATCTACAATCAAACCTGTAAGATGGCCATCTCCTCTTCAAGATCATCAGTTCATTGACAAAAGGACAAAATATGTTCTAAACACAGTCTTGTATCTTTTAAAACTCTTCAAAGAACTTTATACTGAAAGAGAAAAACATACAGAGCCAAACTAGAAATCAGGGTTATGAGATACCTTAGAGTCACTAGAATCTAGTATTCTTGACATGAAATAGATGAATTGGCTTGGGAGGATAAATATGAATTCAAAACTATGAGCAAAAATGAAGAGAAATAAAAACTAAAACTTTCAATCAGGATTTAGTAGAAAGTTGTTAAGGAAAAGAGAAAGTTAAAAGATAAGATTGCAAAATGGGAAGAATCATCCAAGAATCTTGATGAAATACTTAACAGTCAAATGAGTGCTAGAGATAAAACTGGTTTAGGATATAGCACACAATTGAATGAATTAAGTAGCAATCATGAAACTGATAGTGAGAATAGTTTTAGTGTTTTTGATGGCAGGTCTAGTAATGAAGAGTCCACACAAGCTAATGATAGGTCTTCCAAAGCAGATGGGTATAAAGCTGTTCCCCCTCCCATAACAGGGAACTTCTTTACCCCAAGAGCTGACATATCATTATGCAGGGTTAGATGAATATGCCATTAGGAATAAAACATGAGTCACCAAACAACTGAGCTTAATAATAAAACAGTTGAGACTACAGGTAAAACAAATGATGCAAATACTGAAAAGCCTAAGTCAGTCATCAAAAACCTAAGACAGTCTATGAATCAGTTAACAGAGATAAAGTTATCATTGAGGATTGGAACTCAGATGATGAGGATGATGTGTCTGAAGAGCAAACAGTTAGTTCTGTTAAGACTAATGAGACTCAAACAGTTAAAACTAGAGTTGATAAAAATGGTCAAACTTCTCAGAAACAAGGAATTGGATTTAAGAAATTAAAAGCCTGCTTTGTCTGTAAAAGTACTGACCATTTGATCAAAGATTGTACTTTTCATGACAAACAGAGTCAAGAACCTAAGCTGAAAACTGTGGTCAATACTGGTCCAAGGGTGGACAAACCAGTATGGGATAATACTAAAAGGGTTAATCATCAAAAAATTTCAAAATACCCTTATTTAAGAAAGACTTTTGTCCCATCAGGAGTACTAACAAGAACAGGTTTGATTACTCCTGTTAAGCAAAATGAGAAAAGGGTAGTTCACACAGTTAGTACTGCTAGGCCAGTTAGTACTGCTAGGCCTGTTAGTACTGTTAGACCATTTGCCCCAAAAATAGCATAAACTGGTGGTGCTATTAGACCAATTTACCCAAGAATGGACAATGTAAGACCAAGAGGCTCATATTCACCTATCAAGAGGTCTTACTACACAAAACCAGCTTTTAGACCCAAAGACTTAAAACAAGATGTTAAAACTTTTGGGGTTCAAAATATGACTACTGCTGGGACAAGAGCAGTAGTTAATACTGGTAAGGGTAAGATGGATACTGACCTTAAAAAGTCAAGGTGGGTTTGGAGGCCTAAGGGAAATTACTTGGATCATGTGTCCAAAGACAGTGGATCATTCATGCTCAAGAAGGTTGAGTATGTTGACCCAAAAGGGATTTCCAAGTCTGTAATGGCTTGGGTCCCTAAGAGATACTAATTCTCTTACTTTTTGTGCAGGGCAATCCAGAGATCTTGTTACAGGATCATGCAGTGGTGGATAGTGGTTGCTCTAGCCATATGACTGGCAACAAAGCTTATCTTTCAGACTATGAAGATTACAATGGAGGCTTTGTGGCTTTTGGAAGTGATCCCAAAGGAGGTAAAATAACGGGTAAAGGTAAAATCAAAACGTGGCTATGAACTCACCTTGAGTGAGTAATGCCAAGTATATCACAAATAACGCGCCACGCGAATTGATTAAATGCAACCTAAATTAAATAAAGGTCGATAGCTACTAATTACATTAAGTACTCCTACCATGCATAAGTCTATATAGCTAATCACCATCTAAATGTTTGAGTGAAAACATGTTTATAAAAATTAAAACGTTTATAAACATACTTTTGGTAAAATCGTCATAACTTTCACGTTTCTAATCCGTCTTGCGTTCTTAGGCACCATCTTTTTTCGTATTAAGACGAGTTATATAATTTTGACATTTTCCTATATTTTGACCCCCTGGTGAACAGTAACTTTTACTGTTCACATCAGACGTAAGTTTTATTTAAATCGTATTTGTTGTCGTAAAACCCGTAAATGTCGTATTTTATTCGTTATAGCTCCGTTTTTAGCGATTCTTTCGAGCACGATCTCGTAATTGAAAGTTCTATAATTTTATGAGGTTTAAAAAAATATAACTTTCTGGTTCAGAACATAACCTTTTTAATAAAAATAGTTTTTATTAAAAGTATTTAATGTCGTAAATTTTGCGAAATTCATAATCGTTCGTTATAATTGAAAAATTACATTCTTCTCATTTTGGATCCCAAAAATATTTATATTTGTAAAAAATATCAAACTGCTGTTGATATATAAATTTTATAAAAATTATTTTATAAACTCCGTTTAATTAACGTATAACTCGTTTTTAACGTAACTTTTTCGTTATTAATCCGTTTAACAAGTTTCTTACCTTTTCGGAATCGTCGTGAAATGTATTATCTTATAAAAATATAAAATAAGTATATTTTTATAACACTTTTATACAGAATGTTTGGATGTCTTTCATAAGTCCATTTTTAACCTTTGTTTTCATACTCTTAAATTTTGTAATCCACCACATGTCTTATATATCATATATGTTATATATCATACATATATTAGAGTCCATTTGTCCATAATAATCCTCATATGTCCAAGTTATTAAAATGTACAAGTCATAACATCTCATGAAAACATAACTTTACTTAAGTGTCTTTTTACTTCAAGTTCATACTTGAACTTTTATACATTAACCAAGTGTGTACAATATGTATATGATATTTGCTTAATTGTATACTAAATTACCCGGGATTTTGCCAAATAAAAGCCAATTAAATGCCAAAAGAATAGAAAATGTGTGCTTTTGTGTCCAATTGTGCAGGTAAGGATTGAAAAGACAAAAAGAAGCAAAAACGATCAAAAACCGACAAGAAACGAGAAAAAGACAAAGAGTCAAGAGCAAGACAAAGAAATCAGCCAGAAATCACAGCCCGACACAGTCAAACTCAGTCAAAGATAGAAATAAAGGAAGTCAAAAGCCAAAAGTCAAGTCAAGGGGCCATTATTGTCAAGTGTTCAAGGATTAAGGGCTTACTTTGAAGTTTGAAGTATCAAGGGCCAAAGTTGCCAAAGAGTAGAAGTGTTTTTATAAAGAAAGAAAGAGAAGAAAACACCACAAGGGCCGAAATTGCAATTCTCCAAATCTTCTTTATAACTACAAAGGGCGGGACAAAGTTACAAGGACGAATTTTGCCAACACTTCAATCTTTCAAACAAACACCGGCTAATTCGCAACAAATTTAACCACCCCAACAGACTACAACTACTTTTCCCGCCAATAATTAATAAACCCAATCCCGTTTTTCACCCAACCCCGCTCCCTTTTAAACACTCAAATCGTTCATAAACTCTTCCCCAATCATAAGCCAACACGTGGCAAGCCCTCATTGGCCTTGCCACCTCATCAATTGATCAAACGGCCTACAATAGATTTCAAAGGATCGATGGTTGAGATCAAAAGGAAGCTCCTAGAAATCCTTCCCTCTCCTCACCTCTTCTCTATAAATAGTAGCTTAGGTCTTCATTTTTCAGTGTTAATTTTCTGTTTTAAGCATTTACTTTGTAATTTTCCGTTTTTAAGCAAATTAAGCTCTCATTTTAAGCACTTAAGCTTTAAGCTCTTGTAATCATTTCTTTTCACTTGTACTTCTTTAATTCAGTAATAAAAGTCAATTTACA